>CM068708.1:12412800-12673780 GCA_035079005.1 Fraxinus americana | reverse complement strand
TAGTTGAATGATATCCCTCCCCCCGCTTCAAAGTGCCGGCGGGGCAAAAATTACTGGCAACCTCGTTCGCCGCAGCTGCGGTCAATCAAAAATGGTCGGCCTCTTCAGACCCTCTTGCCCAAGAGGCAACTAAGAAGTCCAAGACTTCGAGTGATACGGCCTCGGATCGCTCTCAAAATAAGCCACATTTGGCGAAGCGTACGGATGAGCTGGAGCCCGAAGCTCTTGCCTTGTTGCCCCCAGAGATTCAAATGGCCACGACGACGTTCCACCAATTTTGGACTGCTAAGTGGCAAAACTTTATTGAAACAAGTGACTCTGTGGACGTCGTCGCCACTATGGTGGCCCAGGCGTCGAGGTGTTTTGGGGTGGCCATGGAGGTGGAGGCTTTATTCAAAACCCTCCAAAAGAAGAATCATGAGTTTGTGAGCAAGGCCTCCCAAGTTGAAGAGCAAGCCAATAAGTCCAAGGCCGAGGTTGAGGCCTCAAAGAAAAAGGAGGCTGAGGAGTCAACGAAGCTTGCTTTTGCGTTGGCAGAAATCGAGGCTCTGAAGAAGGAGGTTCACTTATCCCAGAGCGAAGTGGCCTCACTGACCAAGAGGGTGGAAACATCTGACGCCCACCAGAAGATAGCCGTCGAGGCCCTTGAGAGGGCTAACAAGGAAAAGGAAGGGCTGACGGGAGAGGTGAAAGAACTGACCTCCCAATTTTCCAAACTGAGGGAGGAGATTGAGGGGGTTCGGAGTGAGGCTGCACGTTCTAAGGCCGAGGCGGAGGATCGTTTCCTGGCGAACTTTCATTTGACTGAGAAATATCAACAGTTTGCCCTTTACTGGAGGCGATATGCTTATACCGAGGTGATAGAGTGGATCGAGGTGTATTCTATGCAAGATACCTCTGAACTCAGGGCTGAATTCCTTGACGAAGGACAGGAAGGGTCTGAGCCTCCAACTCCCTTAGAAGAGCCTCAGGTCATTGAGCTTGACGAGGACGTTGCACCAGAAGTGGCTCCTGACGCCATAGTCCCTTTCGTCGATCCCAAACCCCCTCCCCAGTGAACATATGTTTGTTTTTCTTCCAAGTGTAATGGCCTCGGCCTCAGCTAATGTAAATTGTCTTCTTATAATAAAATTTTGCATTTCTTCTGTCTTCTTGCTTTTGAGGCCTTTCAGATAGTATTTTAAATGATTCGAGGCTCTTATCCTTTGAAATACTTATTCAAATAACATGAGGTTTTTAACTATTAAGATAATATTTAAATGAATCGAGGCTCTTAGCCTTTCAGATAATGTTTATAACGTTTCGAAGCTCTTAGCCTTTCAATTAATATTTTAATAATTTGAGGCTCTTAGCCATTGAGATAATGTTTAAATGAATCGAGGCTCTTAGCCTTTCAGATAATGTTTATAACGTGTCAAGGCTCTTAGCCTTGCGTATGATGTTAAAAATACTCCGAGGCTCTTAGCCTTTCAGATAATGTTTATAACGTGTCGAGGCTCTTAGCCTTGCATATGATGTTAAAAATACTCCGAGGCTCTTAGCCTTTGAAACGATATTTAAATAATATCAGGCTCTTAGCCACTGATTTATACAAAATAAACGATCCAGTTGAGGCTCTTAGCCTTTCATTCAAATAAAACAAACGATCCATACAAAATAGACAATCCATATAAAATAAACGATCCATACAAAATAGACGATCCATACAAAATAAACTATCCATCTTACTGATAGTACTTACGCAAGTGTTCCACATTCCAAGGATGAGACTGTACCCTTCCATCCACATCTTTGATTTTATACGTCCCTGGTCGAACTTCTTCACATATGTGGTAAGGACCCTCCCAATTCGGGCCGAGGGTTCCTGACCCATATTCTTTAGAGGGTGGGAACACCCTTCGAAGAACTAAGTCATTCAACCGGAATGTTTTCTTCTTTACTTTTGAGTTATAATACCTGGTCATCTTCCGTTGGTACATGACCAACTTCACCTGAGATTCGTCCCTCCTTTCTTCAAGGAGGTCCAATTCAAAGCATCTTGCCTCGTCATTGTTTATTTCATGGTAATGCATTCGCCTGGGTGACGGAAGACCTACTTCGACTGGACTCATAGCCTCTACCCCGTAAGTCATTGAGAAAGGGGTTTCTCCCGTCCCAGTTCGACTTGTAGTCCTGATTGCCCAAAGCACTTGGGGCAATTCCTCTACCCATGCCCCCTTCGATGCATCAAGCTTCCTTTTCAGAGTGTACTTAATTGTTTTATTTACAGCTTCAACCTGCCCATTAGCTTGGGGGTGATGTGGGGATGAAAAATGCTTTTTAATTCCCAGTTCTTCGCACATTTCCCTGACCTTCTTGTTATCGAACTGCTTACCGTTGTCTGTAACGATAGAATGGGGAATCCCGAACCTGCAGATGATGTTTTTCCAGAGAAATTTGGAAGTATTTGCCTCAGTTATTTTTGCAAGAGGTTCGGCTTCTACCCACTTTGTGAAGTAATCGATTGCAACAATTGCGAAGCTGGAATTCCCTTTCCCCTTGGGAAGGGGTTCAATCAGGTCGACTCTCCACTTAGCAAACGGCCAAGGGCTAGATACTACATTTAGTTCTTGTGAAGGTTGTCGTTGGACCGTGGCAAAACGCTGACATTTATCGCATTTTTTGACGAACTGCTGTGCATCCTTTTTCAAGGTGGGCCAGTAATATCCTTGCCTGAGCGTTTTCTGCGCCAAAGACCAGCCTCCGGCGTGGTTGCCACAAACACCTTCGTGGATTTCTCTGAGCACGTAATCTGCCTGCTCCCCTCCAATGCACCTCAGCAAGGGCATCGAAAAGCCGCTTTTGTACAAGACATCGTCTTGTAGGACGAAGTGGGCAGCTCTTTTCGGAGTTTCTGAGCTTCTTCTTTCCCCAAGTCTATTGTGGTCAGGTCTTTTAGGTAGGACATGATGGGCTTCATCCAGGGAGGGGTATCTTCTGTCCACATGACTGTTTTGCCGATCTCTATGGAAGGTCTCAGGAGGTGTTCAATTGGGACTACGTTGAGTAGTTCAGAATCTTTGCTACTTGCTAGCTTTGCTAGCGCATCAGCATGGGAGTTGTAAGACCTTGGTACCTGCATCAATTTGAACCTTTCAAATGAAGGGACGAAGCTCATCACCAGTTTCAGGTAAGCTGCCATGGATTTGTCTTTGGCAGAAAAATTTCCATGTACTTGACTGACAACGAGCTGGGAGTCGCTGTTGACTATGAGCCTCTTTACTTGCATTTCTCTTGCCAAGCGTAGGCCTGCTAGTAGGGCCTCATATTCGGCTGCGTTATTGGTTGCCCTGAAGCTGAACCTTACCGCACAGTTGAGCTTATATCCTTCTGGACTGGTCAATACGATCCCCACTCCTAAGCCTGTATCGGCAGCCGATCCATCGACTGAGAGTCTTCAAATCTGAGGTTCCAAGGGCTCCATTTCCACTTCAATGTTGGGGACAGGCGTGAATTCAGCCACAAAGTCTGCTAAGGTCTGTCCCTTTACGGCCAGCTTGGGTTTGTAATGAATGTCAAACTCACTGAGTTCCACTGCCCATTTGAGTAATCTTCCTGAAGCGTCTGGCTTCTGAAGTACTTGTTTAAGGGGATAATTGGTCAACACATGGATGCTGTGTGCCTGGAAGTAGGGCCTCAGCTTCCTTGATGCCGTTACCAGGGAGAGAGCTAGTTTTTCCATATCAGGGTACCGAGTTTCAGCCGCTAGAAGTGCTTTGCTCACATCGTAGACTGGTAATTGATGATCACCTTCTTCTCTTATCAACACCGAACTCAAGGATCCAGAGGTTACTGACAGGTACAAGTATAATACTTCATGGTCTTTTGGCTTAGAGAGGAGATGCGATTGTCCCAGATATTTTTTCAACTCTTGCAAGGCCACTTCGCTTTCCTCGGTCCATTGAAATTTATTTTCACCTTTGAGAATTTTGAAGAAGGGCTGACACTTGTCTGTTGCTTTTGATATGAAGCGACTTAAGACTGCAACTCGTCCAGTGAGGCTTTGCACCTCTTTCGGTTTTTGAGGAGATCTCATTTCAACCAAAGCTTTGACCTTTTCAGGGTTAGCTTCAATCCCCCTCCGATTGACAATATAGCCTAAGAATTTCCCTGATGATACCCCAAATGCACACTTCAGAGGATTGAGCTTCATCTGGTATTTTCGCAGAATTTGAAACATTTCACAGAGGTGGGTGATGTAATCGCTCGCCCTTAAACTTTTTACCAGCATGTCATCCACATAGACTTCCATGGTTCTTCCGATGAGGTTGACGAACATTTTGTTCACCAACCTCTGATAGGTCGCCCCGACATTCTTCAAACCGAAGGGCATGGCCCTATAACAATACAGCCCTTTGTCTGTGACGAAGGAAGTGTGTTCCTCATCCGGTGGAAACATGGGGATTTGATTATAGGCTGAGTAGGCATCCATGAAGCTAAGTAGTTCATGCCCGGCAGTTGAGTCCACGAGCTGATCTATCCTGGGAAGTGGGAAGCTGTCCTTAGGGCACACCTGATTTAGATTTGAAAAGTCTATGCAGACCCTCCACTTCCCATTGTGTTTTTTGACCAGCACCGGATTAGAAACCCACTTTGGATACATCGATTCTCTAACGAAACCATTGTCGATTAATTTCTTAACTTCTTCTCTGAGGGCCTCGTATCTCTCTGGATTGAGGGCTCTTCGCTTTTGTCGATGTGCCATAGCCTTGGGGTCGATATTTAGGCGGTGGCAACTGTCCCTAGGGTCAATGCCCACCATGTCGCCGTGTTTCCAGGTGAAAACATCAAGGTTCTTTACCAAGAAGTTTTTCAGCTCCTCATTTACCTTAGGTGGCAACTTGCTTCCCACTTGCAGACGCTTAGATTGATCCATAGGATCAATGGGGAAGGTTTCTAGCTCTTCCATTGGGGCCGTTTGAGGTTCGCAATCGATTATGCGGGGATCTAGTTCCTCCAGATAAGTCATTTCTTTTATAGTTGCCCCTTTTTCAGGGATCCAAGTGGTAGTGACGGGTCCACCTTCTTCAGGGGCCTCAGTCATGAGTACATCTCTTTGTATTGGCACAGTCCCTTGTTCAGGGAGATCTTCCATGTCGACGTCGTTAAGGACGTTGGTTGTCCTTGGTTCTACATTTCTCAAGGAGTTGGTGTAGCATTCCCTAGAGCCTCGTTGGTCTCCTCGGACTGTAGCCATGCCGCCATCCGTATAGAACTTCATGCATAGATGGTGAATCGAGGTTACAGCACATAATTCTTTCAGGGCGGGTCTTCCCAACACTCCATGGTATGCAGACCTATTGTCAACCACAAGGAATTCCATGAAGTTCCTGGTGACCAGTAGTTCGGCCCCCATTTCTATCGCCAAGGTGATCTTCTCCCTAGGAATGATGTTGTCCCCCGTAAACCCGAACAAAGGTGAGTTTACTGGGGACAACTCATGATCAACTCTCATTTTGTCAAACGTGGTGCCAAAGATGATGTTGACCGAGCTTCCGTTGTCTACCAACATCATTTCCAGTCCATTGCGAGCGATGACAGCTCTCACCACCAACGCATCACAGTGGGGATAATGCATCCCCAGCGCATCTTCCTGTGTGGAAGTGATTGGAGGCGAAGATCTACCCGTAGATTGATTCACTAGGTAACTTGACATGGCCGGGATCAGTTGCTTCCCTGGCATAATTCTTTTGGGAATTCCTCGAATCTTCTCCCATGTGGGGACCACCAATGATGGTATCAATCTTCCGAACCAGTTCGTTGCCTGGTTGAGGTCCTCTTCCCTGCCTCCAGCTTTCCCTGGGTTCTTCGGCATTGCCCTCCCTTCGTAGGGGGCGGTCATTTTGGTTAGACCGATGTCATTCATTGTTTCCAGGGGTTCGGTTGAGCTTGTAAGGGGCATTCCTGGAGGGATGCTTTTCCCTTGTTTGATTTTGATTTCGAGTGTGTCTTGCGACATCCCAACAGTTTTCCATGCGGTGACCATGGGATTGGTGGTAGGAACAGTAGTTGGGGGCTTCATCCCTATCTCTAAGTTCAGCTCCTCGCCCCCTACCTTGACTCTTTTGTGGCGGTCTTTGGTAAGGCTGACGCCGGTGCATTTCAGCATCAGGATTCACCTCCTCGTAGGCTAAAGTTGGTACGGCATTGAGAGTGGCTGCGGCGAGCTCCTGTCCATGATTCAATGGGGCCTGATGGTCCATTAGGTGAGAAGTTGGGCCTTTTCCTCTCTGCATTTGAGGAGGTGGGAGACCTCGGCTTGCTCGGTTCCTGTGATCCTTTAGCTCTTCATTCAGGATTTCTCGCCTTATCATTTCTAAAAGGGCGTCATAAGTGGTTGGATCCTTGTTCTGTGCGTCCCTCCAGAAGAGGGAATTCATGTCTTATCCTCCCCTCAAGGCGGTTAATGCTTCCCTATCTGTGATTTGTACACAATACGTCATCTCATCTGTGAAACGGGACAAGAAAGTTTTTAGCGCTTCACCCCTTTGCTGCCTCATGTCATGCAGTCGTTGGATTGGTCTATCCCCCTCCTTGCTCGTTGCGAAGCGTTTTAAGAATGTTTTCTTCAGGTAAGGCCAACTTCGAATGCTCCCTTCTGGCAACCTCGTGTACCAGACTTCAGCGCCTCCACTTAACGTTAGGTGAAAAGCTCTGCATTTAGTTGCTGGGGTTACCCCTTTCAGATTCATGTATGTCTTGTAATTATTCACATGTTTTGCAGGGTCACCCCTCCCATCATATTTTGGGATCTTAGGGAGGGCGAAGTGGTTCAGCATGGAAGCATTTCTTATTGCTTCTGAGAAGGGGGACTGTTCATCATCGTCATCTAGGTCGCAGGATCTTTGGGGTTCACCCGAATCTCCATCTTCAACCTCGAGGGGTTGGGGACGAAGTAGCGAGGTCTCTGCCTCTTTCCTAGCCTGGCTCCTTCTTTCCCGCCTATTTCTAGGGGGCGAGGCTAGTGGCTCGTCGTAGCACGCTGGTTGGCCTTTAGGATGAGGAGGGTCTGGTCGCCACCCTCTGTCCGGATAAGAATAGGCTTGCCTATTTCTAGGCGCGAGGGGGGAAGAGGTTCTGCCTATTTCTAGGTGCCTCCGAACCTATTCTGTCGAAAACACTTCCGGCCCTACGGGGTCGGTCTTTTGGCTCATGACTCGGAAGGTGGTCAAACGGTGCTCCGTATGGTCTTTCTGGGGCGTAATCAACGGATGTTTCCATTTCTGCCTCTCTTTCTTGAGGGGCTTCCATTCCAGTATACGGGGTTCTGGCCGCTTGGCTTTGAACTTCTTCCTCTTGATAATACCCTTATGCCTTAGGAAGAATGTCATCTGGGGCCGTATACGGGGGGGCCTGATATCCCTGCCATTGCATGTTCGTTAGCATTTCTTGCATGGCCAGGTTCTGTTGGGTAATGTTCCTCATTTTGGCGGCCATGGTGGCCATTTCCCTTGTAAGCCTAGCCGCCACCCTGACTCCGCCTCTGGATCCTCCGCGTCTACGTGTCGAAGATCGTGGGCGTGGAGCTGGAGAAGTGTGTGAGGGCTCCCCTTTTTCAAGGTGTTCCCTTGTCCTTCTTGGGGCTTGATCGTCGGTTGAACTCATGACATATAAAGCTTTCCTTTCATTCAAAGGTTCTGATCCTTTTTTCGTTCCTCTCTTTCAAGGATATTCTCCCTTTCGGATCCTGCACCAAAGCAAAACTCCAAAGTTGTAACTCGACTTTTTCTTCGTGTGTTTTCGTGGTTAACCATATAGTTTCCCATAGACGGCGCCAATCTGTTGACCCCAAAAAATGAACTCAATAGATACCGGGTCCACTCTCGCCGCGTCAAGTACGGGTCCGACACGTTTCTACCGGGATGCGATCGGTAGCTTTACTGTTCATGAACGTGGGAGGCACTTTCTGGCGAGAGACAAAAATGTTCGGACTCCGGTAGCAATATATGGAGGAAATCACACTAACAATGATCCCTAGGTTTTCATACTTTTTGAACAAATTCTTCTTTTGTCATGGAATATGTGGAAGGATAGATATGATGTGAATCAAAAGATTTTTATCTTTGATAACTCTAAGGCTTTTTCCCTTTCTTTTTTCTCTCTTGGCCCAAAAATCTCATCCCTTTCATGAACACAGAAACGAACCATTTATACAATTCCGGCAGACGCGGCGATCGTTAGATCAAATCCACGTGGAGGCATCTCCTAAGCTGAGACTTCACGTCGCTGTCTAATCATCGCATTTAATGTTTGACTGAAGGTCAGCCACTCTAGTGACAGGCTGACACTAAATGGAACTGCTCACTTTATCGCAGGCATCCCATCAATCAATCCGAAAAGATCTTCGAATCTTCTTGAAGTAACGTCGAGTCCACGACCCTCAGGGGACACTAAGAAGACCTCGGATCACGCCTCGCATCGTCCTTGAGGGGGTGCCTCGGGCCGAGGCTATGAAAAGGTGTTTGTTTCCGGATAAAGGGCCTCGGCCCACTTCCATTGTGGGATTTCTGACCCATTTGGTCGTCCCCTTTGCTCCTTTCTGACCTCCTTACACGTGGCTTGCCACGTGGCCAATTTTCTGCAACCTCGAAACGGGGGGATAACAATTTCCATGATTGATGTCATTTGAATTACATTCCTTAGCATTAGCCAAGAGTTGAAGAATCTAGTGAGTGATAAAAACTCATAAATATACACGTTGTTATAGAAGTACACAGAGATCATAGTTATGAGGAGAGAGTAGATAACACGATATAGGCAGGTGATTGTTTGCAAAGAGAAGAAATGGGGTGCTCAAGGGAGCCTAAGAACTCTCCGTGCTCTCATCATGCAAGCTCTCTCTGTTTTTCAGCAGTTCAAACATGCTCAGAAGACTTGGATGGTATAAAAAATGCAGTTACGATTTTGCTAGGAGCCAAGCAATTCAAATTAGCTATAAGGAGTTTCTGAAGTTTAAATGAAAGGACACGTCACTACAACGCTATGGTAGTTAATGATATTGAGGGAAGTAGATATAAGGACCTAGTGTTAATGACTTTCAGCATCTTGAGAATCAACAAGAGATTTAAAAGCCTTGTAGGTCTACTAGGACATATATTATACTGGATCAGCTTTTTTATCTAAAAACAATGGAGAAGCTGAAACTTGAGGCTAATAAGGCTTTTGAAAGGAAGATGGAAACATTTATGGCACGAGTCACATCCAGCAATCCTAGGAGGTGGTGAGACAATTAGTACATAATGCAATTCTATTTAGCAAGTAGTATATAATCCTGTTAAGTTCTAGCCAGATTATTGCTGCAACTGATATCCCAAATGAGAATTTCTTTAGACCCTGTGTGGATGCAAATTTCCCTGGTAATAGTCCTGCCAACTAGATCAAGATTTTTTGTGGTGATTATGTCTATCATAATAGTTGGATATAGCTACAACTTCATTTTGGAGGACTACAAATAATATAACTATGACAGAACTGTGAAGTCTGTGATTATGGAACTTGTGAAACTAAGATACACGTAATAGATTCCATCTTGTCTCTACTTTAAAATGATTTTTGACATATATAAAAAAGAGATGGAGATTTGAGAACTTACTAGTGTTAATGAGCTATCCGAGTCCTCAGAAGCTTTGCTCCTGTTGTTCTGCCTCCCAGTGACAATTTCAATAAGAAGTACACCAAAGCTATATACATCTGCTTTTTCTGTCAACTGGCCACGGGCTAAGTATTCTGGACCCATATATCCTCTGCATATTTTAAAATTGAAGAATCAGTGTTTAAATTTGGTGTCTTTATTGGGGAGTAGACTTTAGAATAAAAAGACAAAACTCACAATGTTCCAGCGATGGCGGTGCTAATATGACTTTTGTCTTCTTGAAAAGACCTTGCCAACCCAAAATCGGCAATTTTAGCATGGAATCTTGAGTCCAAGAGGATATTACTTGCTTTGATGTCTCTGTGAACTATTCTGGTTTTTGTGTTTTCATGAAGACACATCAACCCTTCTGCAGTCCCTATAATTATCTCAAATCTCCTCCCAGTTTAGAGTTTTGCCTTTGCTGGAATCTGTCAAATTCAATATAACAGCATATCTATTGACCATTTTATCACTGCCAAACACGGATTCAAAAGAAATGCATAATCATATGGAATTCCAAGTCGAGATTCTAAACCAGCAACCTGAGAAACTATTCTTATATCAAAAAATATATTGCCCTTAATTCCAGATCTAGTACTTACCAAAAATAAAGAAATCGAGACTCTTGTGTGGTAAATATTCATATACAAGAAGACTTTCAGGTCCCGAGAAACTGCAACCCAACAACTTGACTAGATTTTTGTGCTCAACACTACTAATAATGTTTACGTCATTGTAGAAATCTGCTGCTCTATGTTTGTTGTTAAAGAAAAGCCTCTTTACATCAATTTCTCTTCCACCTAGAAACACTCCCTGCAATAACAAAATTCTTTAGCTTAGACATCTGTTACGACTCATAAATAGAAGCACCACGTGGCACCATTTCGGCGGTGGGACCCACTTGAATCAGGATGTGTTTTCCTGGCCTCTGACGTGTCATCGAGGCCCTTATTCCGATGTCATCATTGTTTAGCAGAGGCCCCATTCTCCGAGGCCATCATTTTTAACCGAGGCCCCTTATTCCGAGGCCATCACTGTTTAGCCGAGGCCCCATATTCCGAGGCCATCATTGTTAACCGAGGTCCCTTATTTCGAGGCCATCATTGTTTAGCCGAAGCCCCATTATCCGAGGCCCCTTATTCCGAGGCCATCATTGTTAGCTAGTGGTGTCAATGGGCCGAGCCGAGCCGGCTCGGCCCATTGTCGCATGAGCCGAGCTCGTGGCTCGTTGGTAACGAGCCGAGCTTGAGCTCGGCTCGTGCCCAAGCTCGCCCAAAGCGAGCGGCTCGGTGAGCCGAGCTTAAGCTCGGCTCGCCATATTATTATTATTTTTTTTAAATAACGCTACTAGTACTACAAGTCTTTTATTTTTTAAATATATATTTTTCAAAACATTTATCGGGGCTCGTCAAAAGTCAAAACATTTATAATTTTTAAAATAGTAAATATACATTTATTTAAAAAAAAAAGATAAACCCTCCTCCTTTATCCGGGTTTGGGACCGGCTACTTCAATTTCGTGTAGGCGGAGTTAAAATTGTACACAAAAAATTTTTTACGTGTACAATTTTTTTTAAAAATTATAAATGTATGAAAATAAAATTTTGTAATGAATGTATTGAAATTAAATATCACTTACTTGATTACATGCAATTTCGGCATATTTATGTTGAATTCGATAATTAGCGTCTTCCCAATCCTTCACGCACATTAACGCTTCCAAAATATCTTCTTTTAGTCGACTTCGAATATCAGAGAGAACCCTCTTCCCTGCACTAAAAGCAGACTCCGAAGCTACAGTGCTAACCGGAGGTGTTAGTAGATCTTTTGCAATTGCAGAAACAATTGGCCATCGACGTTCATTATTTCGCCAAAATTCGATTACATCTTCTGAACTTTTCTTAACTGATTTGTTACTAGGCATAGTATAACGAAAGTAATCAATTAATTCAGATGGCAACGCATTTGAACTACTACTCGAAGTTTGAGTACATGCAGTGGAACACATACTACTACTACTAGAGGAACCATATGCATATGCAGTTGAATCATATCTAATTGAGTCTATGTTTTCTAATAAATTAATTACTTCAGCGTCGTCATCGTTTATATTAGTGGGAGGAGGAGTAGGTACACGAGTAACTTGTGTACCTATTCTTGAAGCATATAATTCATACATCTCAGTTAACGTTTGTTCCAAATTCCTATAAGTAATAGGCATATTAAAAGTTAAAACATTTGAAATTTGGTCAATTATAAATTTAGTACCCGATAAATTATATCGGGGGTCCATGACGCATGCTAAAGGAAATAACATAGGTAATTCTTCCCAATATTTTCTAAATTTTAATTCCATAGCATATATAACCGCATGAAAATCAGGGTCATTTTGATATCTATTAAAAGCTCTAGCAGTTATATAAAGGCGTTCAAGAACCATGCAACTAGTTGGATAATAAACACCAGACAATATATTCGTAGACGTATAAAAACTTTCCAAAAATTTCTTAATTTTAAAAACTGTATTCCAATCAGATTCATTTAAGATATCATCGTCGTCGTCTCTAATATGCCTACTGTTATAAAATTCAGTGATAAACGGTTCAAAACCTTCACAGGATTTTAATAATAAGTAAGTTGAATTCCACCTATGACCTACGTCAGTAATAAAAGTTTTTGTATTAGAGTTCCCAACTTGTTCACAAAATTCTTCAAATGCTTGTTTTCTACTAGGTGTAATCGTGATATACGTAAGTGCATTCCTAATTCGACTAATTTCGTCATTCACATGTTTTAAACCGTCTTGTACAATTAAATTAAAAATATGGCACACACATCGAATATGGAATAAATAACCACCAAAATCGGGTTGAAATACTCTATGCAATTTATCGATAACTACTTTATTTACAGAAGCATTATCAAAAGTAAAGGAACGAATTTTACTCTCGCATTTATATTCTTTAATTATTAACATAATTGCATTAAATATAGTGTTAGCATTATGAGGATACTCGACAATTTTAAAAGCAATAATTTTTTTTATGCATAACCCAAAGTGGATCTATATAGTGTGCAGTTGCAGCTATATAACATCTCTTATTAATCCATTCTCATAAATCCGAAGTTAAAGATATGACACCCTCGTATTTTTCTAAATCCCCAATCAATAATTGCTTTGCATTAAGAAAATATTCAATTGTATTAGAACGAAGAGTATTTCGACTTACCCCAACGTACCTTGGTTGAAGATATTGTTTGACGTAGTTTACGAAATGTTCGTTGTCCACTATTGCTAGTGGCAGCTCCACCGCGGCAACGAACTTCACCATTCCCTTTCATGCTGCCTCCTCCGAATACATCCACGTAGAAAGTGGCGCAGTAGTAGCACCGGCTCTACTAGTACCAAACTGTAGTTGCGTTTGTCCACGTTCAAGAAGCCCATGTTTGGCCGCACATGCTTTGTAATGACGGTTGAGGTGAGTGGTTCCAATGCCTTTTTGTCATGCCGTCGTTGTTGACAGTATTTACATACTGCTTTCGTTTCTGGAAGTCCATCGATCACACGATCAGTGTTAACCAATTTGAAATGGTCCCAACATTTTGCCTGCTTCTTCCCCTTTCTCTTCCCTCTTGCATCGGGAATATTTAATGCAGGTTCTTCATCTTGTTCCAAATCAATAGGAACACTAGGATCAACATCAATGTCATCCAAATCAATCGGATCGGCTTCACGAACGTCGAAATCGTCAATGTCTTCTGGAATTGGTAGTTCGTTGAGACTGGCAAATTCATTCCCAAATTGATTTTGGGCAGGTGTTTCGCCTTCCATACCGAACAAGTTTTCAACAAATGCTCGTGGATCCATTTGTGAATTGTTGAAATAGAATGTAGAAATGTAGAAATGAGAAGTGAATGAAGATTATGTACTATTGGCTAGTGTATAAAATGAGTTGTAAAATGAAGATAATAATGTAAAAAAATGTAGAAGAGAATTATAGAATAAATGAATTATATTGTTGATAATAATTTGTAAATTGTAGAGTAGAGAGTATAGAATGAAAGTTTGGTGGGAAAAAAATGTTGTAATGGGTTGGGTATTTATAGGAGAAGAATTGAAGAAAAGTAGAAAAAAAAATTTTAAAAATAAGTGACCAAACGGTCACTGAAAATCAGTGACCGTTTGGTCACTTGGTGACCAGAACGGTCACTGAAATAAGTGACCGTTCTGGTCACCAAATTTATGTTACTTTTTTTTTAATATTCATGGGCTCGTCTTAGACGAGCCTGCAGGCTCGTCTCACGAGCAGCTCGGCGAGCCGCTCGTGAATAGTGACGAGCCGAGCGGGCTCGGCTCGTCTAGCCCACCAGCCCGCTCGGCTCGTGCTCGGGCTCGTTTTTTGACGAGCCCGAGCGGCTCGTGGGCGTGAACAGTACGAACCGAGCGGACGAGCCGACGAGCCGCTCGGCTCATTTGACACCACTATTGTTAGCCGAGGCCCCATTATCCAAGGCCATCATTGTTAACCGTCCCTTATTCCGAGGCCATCATTGTTAACCGAGGCCCCTTATTCCGAGGCCATCATTGTTAGCCGAGGCCCCATTATTCGAAGGCATCATTGTTAACCAAGGCCCCATTATCCGAGGCCATCATTGTTAACCGGGGCCCCTTATCTCGAGGCCATCATTGTTAGTCGAAGCCCTGGTTTCGTGGCCATGCACAATCTGAGGCCCTTTTGCAGCTAATAAAGACCCACGTGTGAAGATTCACTCATGATGAAAATCTTTATTTGAATGATTGACGTGACTTTTGTGTAAGTATATTTGTGTATTGTCTTGTCAATGTAAGAGCATTTAATGCTTTGTAAGGCTAGAGTCAACTTGATAGCTAGGACTTGATGTCTTGGCCGAGGAGATGAGGCCACGTGTAAATTGATCCAAAGATCACCATCTGAGTTGTAACACTATAAATACCCCCACCATGTAACACGAGAAGGCTAATGTAAATTTTGAATAAAAAATCTAAATACCGGAAGCAATATCTCTCTCTCATTAAGACAGCGACTTCTACAACACATTTCCTACTACAAATTGTTCTTTATCGATTGGTTTCTTATACAATCGTGTTACATTTATCTTACCGGACGCCTGAACGGAAACGTCTCGTGCCTCTGTTACATTTTCAGGAGTCAACTTGACCGTTGATCGGCATTAACGTGTTGGATCAAACTTGCCGTGTACGAGTGGGCCCGGCATCTGTTGGCAACATTTTTCGGGGTCAACAACATCAATCTACAACAGTGCTCTTCAATTCCCGAATTTGGATGAATGACCTTATACACTTTGCCAAATCCACCTTGCCCAAGCTTGTTGGCTTCGTCAAAAGAACCAATTGCCTTCTCAAGTACCAATTGCCTTCTCAAGTGTGGAATATTTGAAGTTCAAGCAGCTATCATAAAGGGGCTTCACGAGTTTCTCTGCATCACCTGTTGATGCTTAACGTAATCTTTTAGTGAAGAAAGGTGCAAAGTGATGAAAAGCTAAGGTGCACTTGTCATCATGCTTATATAGGCAAAATGCATTCTACCTTTTTTCTTTTTCTGTACTGTTCTGCGCTTCCAGATATAAACTCCAACGACTGCTCTAATAACCAAAACAGCTATTGAACTAACAGTAGACACTATAATGATTGTTATTTTCCCTAAAGAAGTCTGTTGAAAAGGCATGATTTGGCTATATTGATATAAAATTAAAGTTTTACTTCTTAAGACACAATAAAAGTTTCTAAAACTCAAAGAGGGAAGAAACACAAAGGAAAGGAATGGAAGAAGAAAGCTCAACCTCGAAATGGTTGTAATTTGTTCAAATTATAACAACGAGAATCAACAGTCCTATTCTCCTGCGCACCGCGCGCAAGAGAAGGTTATAAGCTTTGTCTTGCATGAGATTTTCATGCAAGGCAAAGCTTTTAAATAAAGCAAGGCCTGCTGTGGTTAGCAGGCCTTGCTTTATTTAATGTGGTTGTCAACGGTCGACAACCTTTTTTTTTTTGTCTTTTGTTATTATTATTATTATTATTAATATTATTATTATTTTGGTCTTTCAATTATTTTGTTTAGTATTTTTTATATTTTGGTCTTTTTTGTAATGTATTATTTTTGTCTTTTATTTTGCATTAATAATTTTTAATATACGTATATTACATTTTTTTGATATTAATAATAACACTGAAAATTTCATATGATATTTGTACTAACATTGCAACACATTCAGAAAATATAAAATAGATATTGCATAAATTAGATAAATTTTCTTTAAGTTTAATTCAAATTACGTCGAACGAGTACAACAATAAGTGGTTTAATGGTCGTCATCATGGTCAAACCCATGGAATGCACCATAATCACTGCTAGCAATACCAGTGTACCTATCTTCCGAGTATCATCCCAAGAGTACTGTGAATGGTACGATTCGTCCACCAGCTGACTCTTAAATTTAGATATAAGTATAGCAAAAAATAAAACAAAATAATAGCAACAGTTAACAGTTGATTGATAACTATTAACTGTTGCCATTATTAATATTAAAAAAATATAATATATGTATATTAGAAATTATTAATGCAAAATAAAAGAGAAAAATAATACATTACAAAAAGATTAAAATATAAAAAATACTAAACAAAACAATTGAAAGATAAAATAATAATAATAACAAAAGAAAAAAAATAATAAAAAAAGGTTGTCAGCCTCGGAAACCCACGACTAACAACCACATTAAATAAAGCAAGGCCTGCTCTCTGCCCAGCAGGCCTTGCTTTATTTAAAAGCTTTGCCTTGCATGAAAATCTTATGCAAGGCAAAGCTTATAACCTTCTTCTGCGCACGGCGCGCAGGAGAATGGGATTGCGAGAATTAATTAGGATATTTTTGGATATTTTCTAAAGTGGGAAGTTGTGAAACAATGAATGGAAGGACGGTGGAACAAACTTCAAGGACCAAGGCAAACTTGTCCCACATGCAGGTTCATGCCATCGGTGTACATATTGAGGTGATTGATAGGATTGGTGGTCCCATCACACTCCTTTATTCAAGGATACTTAAACATGTCCAATAGTGTAAGGCAAGATCCAAGGTCACGGGCTAGGAACCTGCAACCAATCGTGAACAGCAAGCCTTTTAGGCCTATGTTCCGAGGTCGTGGATAGGGGCTCGATGACCGCGACCAACTAGCTATCAGGCTAGTTGGTGGTTCAGTTTTTGGCTGAAAATGGTGTCTTCTCACCATTCATTTTGTCCATTCATTCAAAGGGGGTTTCCATCTATATATATTGATGATTGTTGGATGGAAAACATAAGATTTAACATCTGTAAACAATTGCATACACTTCCAATCATCCAAAATAATTCAAAAATATTCAAAGGTTTCCGTAGTTCTTAAAGGTTCTTCATTATTGCTTGGTGATTAACCTTCAATGTTTGACTAATCTAGGAGCTATTTTTTGTTGTATCCCGTAAGCAATCTCAAGGACTCGAGGGGGAAAATTATCGATTTAGGACAGCATTTTCTATGTGTTCAAGCCTATGATTCCGGGTTTATTCTTTCCTTTTTGTGAATTTGTTGGATCTCCATCTTCTACATTTCCTGTATTTGATTCTTCTCTTATTTTGATAATATATTTGGAGGCTATGCGTCTCGTGAATTTCCAACAAAAACTTTGAAGTGCTGGCATAATAAGAAGAGATGAAAATTATTGTAGAGAATAGAAATGCTAGGGAGAAGAACATGTTTTTACCTCTTGAACTTCCATTTCCTTGTGTGGGATTAGAACTTCCATTTCCTTGTGTAGGATTAAGACTTCCATTTCCTTGTGTAGGATTAGAACTTCCATTTCCATGTGTAGGATTAAGACTTCCATTTCCTTGTGTAGGATTAAGGAAGTTGGTATCGGAGTATCTCATGAAGCACCCTGCATTCAGTGCCCGACCCTCAGACCATGGCAAGTACCCCAAGATAGATGCACATGCATTCTCCAAACAAGCTTTGCAATAGTCACCACTAAGTGTCCTCCAGCAGTCAGCAAGAACATAAGCCGACTCATTTGCTATCCCCGACACAGGGACTTTTGGTCTTGCATACAAATTGTTTGCTGGTGCTGCTGAAACTACTTTTTTAACAGCTTGCCTTGCAGAAACCCGAAATGCAAAATTTTTTTTGCGTTCTATTACCACCGAGAACCTTGTTATTTGGTCCAGTATACTCTTGAAAGAAACTATAATTCTCAGCTCTCATGAAGCAGCCATCAAGGAAAATTCTTCCACCGTTGGAAGGAAAGCACTGAGGAAGAATAGTGCGTGCTTCAGCATAGCATAACGCACATTCATGTAAAGAAAGAGCACCATAGCAGTCTGCTAGTGCATAATTAGTGTCGGGTACTGAGGTCGTTACTGCCATACCATATCCCGAGGTTTGCATTTGCCGGCTTATTTTTTCCATTGTGTCGACAAAGGTCGCGACAGAGATGGAGGTGTTGGGAGAAGGTTGTTTCCCACAGACCATATGAACTAACTGAGCTCTTGGATCTCCAAATGCTGCATCTGGGACTGGTAGTACCAGATTAACTAGAATAAAAGTGATAACAGGTTGACAAGCAATGAATTTCTTCACTTTCCAATTTGTTCAGTTAAAAACTGACAAAAATAAAGGCTCTAATAGAAATCAAGAAAGAGGCTAATACTTACTGTGAGTTAAAATAATGCTACCAACCTGATAAAGTGCACACCTGAGGCGTGACACCAGCAGCTGCTCTTCTTGGATTCTTGGAGTGGAGCAGTAAATTAGATAGATAGTTGGCAAATCAATTCTAGAATGTTCCTTGTATGTACATTGTTTGTATAGCTTGAGTATTATAAAATATCAGTGTAAAATGATTGATTCATTGAACAAAGTGAAAGACATTTCAATTATTTTTCTCATTTTTCTAACTTGGTATCAGAGCCTTGAATATGGCTAACACCGGAAATCAGTCCGACCCAACAGAGCTAAGCTCAGCACCAGCCATCCCTACTACTACTGCTGCAAGCTACAACTCACCGTTTGGAATGAATCTCACTCAGACTGCCTCAGTGAAACTTGATAAAAATAACTTCCTACTATGGAAGAATATGGTTATGCCAATCATTAGAGGACATAACTTGGAAGGACATTTACTTGGGACAAATGAATGTCCAGCTGAATTCCTGCCCACTCAAACCCCTGTTGGCCAAGGAGAAGTAGTCGAAATGATCCAGAATCCAGAGTACAATAAGTGGATTTCAATTGATCAATTGTTAATTGGATGGTTATACTCATCCATGTCTCCAGAAATAGTAGTAAAGGTAATGGGCTATACCAGTTCAAGCAAACTATGGACAGCAGTAGAAAAGAGTTTTGGGATATTGAACAAATCGAGAGTGGTGTTTCTTACTGGAGAAATGCAGAGGATAAGGAAGGGAACCATGTCTATGGATCAATACATCACCATCGTTAAACAATTGGCTGACAACCTAGAAATTACTGGGAAGGTTATCAATCAAAGTGACCTCATAACTCAGGTACTCTCAGGCTTGATGAGGAGTACACCCCCATAGTTGTACAAATTAATGGCAAAGATACCATCTCCTGGTATGAGTTATCATCTGTGCTTATGACGTTTGAGAGTAGACTGGAATATCTTAATCAAGTCAAAAACAATTTTGCCTCAATGAATGTTGGACAATCGAGTGCACACCTGGTTCATAGAAACTTCTCAAGCACTGGCAGAGGTTTTAGAGGAATCCACAATGTGAGATCAGCAGGCTTCAGAGGGAGAGCAAGAGGCAGAGGCATAACTAGTACAGGCAGACAAAATGAGAACAAAGGATCATGCCAGATCTGTAGACTCCAGAATCACTCAGCAAGTTGGTGCTTCAATAGGTATGATGAAAGGTATATGGGAAGCAAACCAGCTAATCAGGGGCATCAGAGTAATATCTTTACACCTTCTGCATACATGGCCTCACCTCAAACTCTTGAGGATCCAGCCTGGTTTGTGGATTTCGGTGCCAGTAATCATGTAACAGCTGAAAGAGGTAACTTATATTCTGGTATGAAATATGAAGGTAAAGGAAAATTGATGGTTGGAGATGGAAACTCATTACACATTGCACATATTGGAAATGGTAATGTCCCTACATTAACTAATAAGCCTCTTGTGTTAAATAAATTATTACATGTACCTTTGATTAAGAGAAACCTGGTGAGTGTCTCTCAGCTTACCAATGATAACAAGGTGCTCATTGAATTCTTTTCTAATTGTTTCATTGTGAAGGACTTGCAAATGAGGAGGATCCTGCTTCAAGGGATACTTAAGGATGTGCTGTATTGATTGGGGTTAGTAACAGAGTCAAAACACCAAAATAAACCCAACTGTTTCTCAGTAAACTCTAGTTGTAAAGAGTCAGCCCTTATTGTCAAAGTGTCTGAGTCTGAACTTGATATTTGGCATAGGAGGTTAGGTCACCCTTCGAATAATGTGCTAAGTCAAGTTATTAAGTCTTGTAATAAGTTCAAAAAGACTAATGAAATTCCTACTTTCTGTCAGTCGTGTAAACTTAGTAAATCTCATGCATTGCCTTTCAATAACTCTTTATCATGTGCATCAAATCCTTTAGACCTGGTGCACTCTAATGTGTGGGGACCAAAACCCCTAAATTCTACCTCTGGATTCAAATACTACATAATTTTTGTGGATGACCATAGTCGCTTTACTTGGATTTACCCTATGAAACATAAATCTGAGGCCCTGAACATTTTTATCCAATTCAAGAAACTTATTGAAAATCAATTGGAAAGAAAGATTAAATCCCTACAAATGGATTGGGGAGGAGAATTTAGGACCTTTGGTAAGATAGCTATAGAATTAGGCATTGAGATTAGACACTCATGCCCCTACACTTCTGCACAGAACGGAAGGGCAGAAAGAAAACACAGGCAAGTCACTTAAACCGGTCTGACATTGTTAGCTCAAGCCCAAATGCCCTTATTCTACTAGTGGAAATCATTCAAAACAGGCCTACCTAATAAACAGATTACCTACTCCTATTCTTGAAAATAGATCGCCATATCAGACCTTGTTTAAGAGGGACTTTGATTACAAATCATTAAAAACTTTTGGCTGCACATGTTATCCTTGCCTGAGACCCTACCAGAAGCACACATTCAGTTTCCATTCACAGAGATGCATCTTCCTTGGCTATGGTGATTCACAAAAGGATTATAAGTGTCTAAGTTCAACAGGTAGAATTTATATTTCAAGACATGTCGCGTTCAATGAGTCAGAATTTCCCTTTCTAACTGGCTTCCTAAATAAGTTAAACAAACCACAGACCTCTGAAATAACCATGAGCTACCTTCCTTTTGCTGAGTCAAGTCATAAAGCTATCCCTCTAACCTCAATTGATACTGCTCAGCCTAATAAATCACTTGCTGCAGGCCTTCCTAACAAAGAGGTTGTGGTTGAGGATGAAATAAATGTAGGAAATAATGATGATGAAAATTTAGAAGAGTTAACCAACCATGAGGAAACAGAAATTCAGTCTGGAGAAAGGAGTATTCAAATTAATGCTGAGATAACAGGAAATGAAAATGCTAACAACAACATTGGTCATCGAATGGTTACTAGAAGTAAAGCTGGGATTTTTAAGCCAAAAATCTACTTGAGCAAAGTGCAGTATAAGTTAACTGAGATTGAGCCATCAACTACTGATGAAGCCTTGTCAAGCAGCTGTTGGAGAAAGGCAATGCAAGAAGAATATAATGCCTTAATGAAGAATGAGACATAGACTCTTGTGCCGCCTGTGACTGGAGCAAAAGTAATTGGCAATAAGTGGGTGTTCAAGCTAAAAATTGACACTGAAGGAAGAGTGCAAAGGCAGAAAGCAAGGCTAGTTGCTAAGGGATTCCTTCAAACTCCTGGGATAGATTTCACTAAAACATTTAGCCCTGTAGTTAAGGCATCAACCTTGAGGATTATCCTAATGCTGGTAGTATCCAAAGACTGGGAAATCAGGCATGTCGATGTTAACAATGCATTTCTGAATGGCGAGCTAAGTGAAGTGGTATAGATGGACCAACCACAAGGATTTGTGAATAAAGAAAATCCTGAGTTTATCTGCAAGTTAAAGAAGGCTCTATACGGGCTGAGACAGGCACCTAGAGCATGGAATGAAAGGTTAAAAGACACACTGTTGGGATGGAAATTTCAACAGTCGAGGGCTGATAATTCCTTGTTCTTTCTCGAAGGTGAAAATGATGTATTGTTTGCCCTCATATATGTCGATGACATAGTTATAACAGGTAACAACAAACACCAAATACAGGACTTCATTGGTAAATTAAACACTTGCTTTGCACTGAAAGATATGGGGAGTCTTAGCCAATTCCTGGGAATCAAGGTTCACAGAGATGAAACCGGCTTATACTTGACTCAAACCAAATATGCTGAGAGCCTTCTCAAGAAGTTTGGTTTTGGGAACCTAAACCCAAGTTTGACACCAATGACAGCATGTAAGCTAATTTCAAAAACTGAAGGGCAGGCCATGGAGGACCCAACACTCTTTAGAAGTGCAATTGGAGGTCTTCAATATCTGATTCATACAAGACCAGATATTACCTATTCTGTAAACATGTTAAGTCAATTTCTCCAAAATCCCACTGATATCCACTGGAAGCTGCTCAAACGAATTTTTAGATACTTGAAAGGGACACTAAATCGTGGCATTGCAATTTGAAAAAGTGACAGTCTTGATATTGTAGCATTTGCTGATTCAGATTGGGCCTCCTGTCCAGATGACAGGAGGTCCACTGCAGGCTATTGTGTATATATTGGTGATGAATAATGCTGGGAGTACAGCATGGTTTTTACAGGAACCTTACAGGAATTTAAAAAATTGATAACGTGGCAATTTTTCAAAAAAAAAAATTCAATTAGAAAAGTAAAAGGAAAGGAAAGCGAGGGAACCTTCATTTCCCACAATTTCCCACACCTCCATTTTACTGTACCAAATCCTTGATTTTCAAAGGTTGGCGGCTCCGTTTCCAGCATACTTTTAGTTGGTAAAATGAATAGTAACCAGCTACCGCACTCCTAGACCTCCATTATCGACGTTTAAACCTTCATTTTCAACTGTTGCTACTGCGTAACCTTCATTTTCAGCCTGCTGAATACCTTCATTTTGCAGTGGTTGCCGGCTTTGAATACGGCGTATCGACCAGCTCTTCATCCCCATTTTGGGCTGGTAAATGAAAATATATCCCCTCCTCTTCATCTCGACTGCTACCGTCGGCCTCCCCCTTCTCTGGACCGGAAGCGAACCAGCAATTAGAAGCCTTCAGTGCAGGCTATTAAACACAGGGAGAAGGCCGAATTTAAGAGGTAATATTTTCATGCAAAATTTTCAATACGGTAAGATTTTCAATATTTAGAGGTAATATTTTCCTGCAACTATTTAGAGGCCGAATTTGTTGTGTTACTGTAATCTAATTTTCATTTCATATATAACCTGTTGATTTCCTACAAGGTAAAGGAAGTGCACAAATGTAGGAACACTAGCTTATTTATTGAGTTCACCTGTACTTCTTATCGATTACTTAGCTTATTTAATCTAGTTCACCAGTAATGCTGATTGATTACGTCATTACAGGAATGGAAACTACGGAAGAGGAGTATAATGATGTGTTGGCCGAATCTGGGAATGATAATGTCACAAATGATGAGAACGAAGTAGCAAATGATAGGGTGGGAGGAGATGATGTGAAAGTGCCCGAGGTGGGTATGATGTTCAATGATGAAAATGATATTCTTGACTTCTACAAGCATTATGCTTTTCAAGTTGGTTTTCCAGTTAGAAAACGGAAATCGAAAAAGGGGGCTGACGGAGTTATGAGATACGTAACGTTCACTTGTGGCCGTGAGGGAAGAAGAAGTTATGGTTCAAGCAATTCTTTGAAGCAACAACCAACAAGCCAAACAGATTGTAGAGCAAGGATCTCAGCGTCTTTATTAAGTAATGGACAATGGAGAGTAAACACGGCCCTACTAGAGCACAATCATGAAACGAGTCCTTCGAAATCGGGGTTGTATCGATGCAATCGAGAATTGACTGCAAATGTGAAACGAAAACTTGAAGTGAATGACATGGCAGGAATTCCATTGCATAAAAGTTACCACTCTGCGGTGGTGGACGCAGGTGGTTATGAGACTATGAGTTTCGTGGAGAGGGATTGTCGAAATTATATTGAACAAGTTAGACGATTCCGACTCGGAGAAGGAGGTGCGGCCGCAATACAATCATATTTTTCGAATATGCAAGCACGATGCTCTGGATTTTATTTCAGTACGGATCTGGACGAGGACTCTCGGCTTAAGAATGTATTTTGGGCGGACAATAGGTGTAGGGAAGCGTATAAGGAGTTCGGTGATGTTGTTACCTTTGATACAACATATCTCACCAATAAGTATGACATGCTGTTTGCCCCATTTGTTGGCGTTAATCATCATGGGCAATCGACACTGCTTGGTTGTGGGTTGGTATCTAATGAGGACACAAGTACATTTGTTTGGCTAGTTCGAACATGGTTGCAGTGCATGCACGGTCAAGCACCGCATAGAATAATTACTGATCAAGGCAGGGCCATGCAGAATGCAATTCAAATTGTATTTCCACACACGAAGCATAGGTGGTGTTTGTGGCATATCTTGAAGAAGTTGCCTGAGAAATTTGGCTATCATGTTGATAAGGCTTCGATCTTTTCGACTATCCATGGTTTAGTATATGATTCACAGAGTGCTGAAGAGTTCGAAGAACGTTGGATATCAATGATTAATAATACCAGTTGTACGATAATGAATGGTTGTCAGGCTTGTTTGAGAATAGAGGCCGTTGGGTACCGTGCTTCTTGAAAACCACATTCTGGGCCGGAATGTCAACAACACAACGAAGTGAGAGTATGAATGCATTCTTCGATGGATATGTGCATTCGAAGACCTCTTTGAAGCAATTTGTTGAACAATATGAAAGAGCACTCAGAAATAAAGTCGAGAAGGAGTTTCAGGCTGATTTCAAGTCATACTCGCAAATGGTACCTTGCTAACAAATTACGATATGGAAAAGCAATTTCAGAAGGTGTACACTATTGTCAAGTTCAGGGAAGTCCAAGATGAGTTCGTCGGGAAGGTTTACTGTGACATCATCTCTGTTTCAGAGGGACATTTAGGGCTGATTCATGAGGTTCGAGAAGATGTCCGATTGTGTGGAGATCGGTGGTTGAAGAGGAGCTTTTCTGTTTCATTTTCGAAGGACACGTGTGACATTGTTTGCAGTTGCCACTTATTTGAGTTCCGGGGGATACTTTGTAGGCACGCAGTCACAGTATTGGTCCGCAATAATGTCACATTGTTTCCTGATAAGTTTATATTGCGGAGATGGATGCGGGATGTAACTAGAGCACACACGAGGGTCGCAGTAAATTACGATGGGTTGTTGAGTACTCCTACACAGTTGAGGTACGATGATATGTGTCGGGCATTTTCGGAGGTGGCTAACCTTACTGCGGATGATGAAGTGCGGGTTCATTCAATAATGGATTGGATCAATGTTCAACAAAAGGAGCTGACGCTACCGAAGTCGAGTTGTGGTAGGTATCCTGGGTCTGAATCTCTAAGCAATTCGGCCGTTAACGTACTAGATCCAACATCGTCGAAGAGGAAGGGTGCACCAAGAAAAGTTCGACGAAAAGGCCCCTTAGAGTTATCTTCGAAGAAAACAAAGGTTTGATTTTTGTTCGCCTACTAATTGAAACAAAGTTCAATTCGAGGAAACCATATAATTTTTGATTTACATGCAGGCAAGTTTGTCCTCCGGAAAAGGCAAGCAACCGAGAGGGAGAAATATTACTGGGGAAAGGGCTATGCCTGAGGGTGATGCATCTCAACAATGTTCCTCGTTGACACCGATGTCTAGTTCGCAAGTCTTTTTGGTATGATATCCTATGCATGCTGGGAACCTGTATTTATCTAGGATTTCCATGTTGAAATTTTGAGATTTTCTGTGAAAAGTTTTGATATGAAAAATGCCCTTTGAAGTGTTCCTTTTATGCTTTGTAGTGAGCAGCAACAGAGTTTTTTTGTCCATGAAGCTTGCTGCTGTGGATTGAAGACAAAAATATGGGCTTCGTCAATTTTTTGTATAAGATGTAAGTACAGGGGTGTATTTTGTAATTACTCAGTCCATGAAACTTGGTTGTATTTTGTAATTAAAGGGCTGTATAAAGATGATACATGCAATTGACAAGAGAATTGACAAAGGAAGAAGAACCCGATTGCTGGATAAGTTATAACTGAGAAGGCGGAAAGGGCTTCTGGAGATGATCATGTCTCAATTTTATTATGCTTTTGTTGGAAGAGTCTCACTTGCAGAGCCAAATGGATGTCTTTATATTTTAGTTAGGGATTCCAGCCTCCAAGTGTAGGCATATGTTTTTTGTCTTCAGTTTTATGCTAATGAAAATGCAGAATTGAATTTCTATTCAATGAACTTTTTTTGTATTCAGGATTCCAGTGTCTTCATTTTATATCAATTCTACTTTTGTTGGATGATGTGAATGCTAGAAGTTTAAATGGTAATCTCAGTTTTATGCTAGCAAATTGAATCTTAAGTAGCCCAACACCAGATGCATATACAAATATTGAAGGTAAATGACATGGTTGAAATTGAATGTCATTTTATATATAGAATGTACAAAACGAACACAATACAAATACAAACAATAATGTACACAAGGCATTATCCATTCAACAACTAACTCCTAAACATGACATACTACTCCGCACATCATTTTCCCTTCCTTGCGAAATGTCACGTTAACTCAAATCTCGACATCTCGTTTGTCGGCTATTCAAGCAAAAGTGTCAAACTGTCTGGGCAAATCTTCATGTTCCGCATTCACTGCTTCATTAATGGTGCTTGATTCTTCAAATTTCACCTAGTCGAAGTAGCTCAGGATGAAAACAACAGACATGGCCCCTTTCATCCTGAGATTGAGAATAACAGACAGACATGGTAAGCTTCAGAAGTTCTTACTGGTAATGAATTGCAAACGGATATGGCAATGAATTGCAAACGAAATTCATCCTGAATCAGAACAACAGAACTGATAAGCTTCAGACACAGCCCCTTCAGAAATGTGTTCCATCTTGAATCAGAACAACAGAATTGCAAACGGATATGGCAATGAATTCCATCATTACACAACAAACTCCACCAATCCACAATTACACAACTCACTCCACCATTACAGACTGATATAGCTCATCAACATTTCCACCATTACAGATGAACAACTTCAAAAAAAATCGAGAAGAAGTGAAGAACATTGACCAAAACCGAACTCATTATGCTCAGTCCCAGATTCAATCACAGTTGAATCCAACAAAACCGAACTCAAACATTAACAAAACTGAAAAGTAAAAGATCTCAGAAATTGACAAATTTCAAGAAAACCGAAAACATAATTGAACATAACCCAACAAAATCAACCTCAACAGAAAATGAAGTCGTCGTCGGATGTGAAAACGAAGTCGTCCTCGCCATCGCTCTGTTCGGATGTCGACTTCTCTCGTCGATTTCAACAGAAAGCTACGGCCGGATGTGAAAACGAAGTCGCCGTCGCCGTCGCTGTCGCCTTCGATGTCGTCGAAAATCGACTTCCCACGAGAGATTTCAGTCGACAGGGAGAGGAGAGGAGCATTTTTCTTTGAGATGTTAGGTTTCCTTCCTTCAATCGTCCCTCTTTTGAGTCATTTCATTTCTTTTTTTTTTTTTTTTGTTTCCAACTGCCACGTCATCACAATTTGAAAATTCCTATCCACCGCCTGTAAGTCCCCTCCTGTACTCCTAGCACGACCCATTGGAGATAGTCTTGTGTCTTGGAGCTCGAAAAAATAGCACATTGTAGCCAGGTCCAGTACAGAGGCTGAGTATCGGGCACTAGCTCACACTGCATCAGAAATTGCATGGATCCAGTCACTAATGAATGAATTGAAGATACCACAGAAATCAGTACCTAACATCTGGTGCGACAACTTGAACGCAAGTGCATTAGCTTCAAACCCTGTCTACCACGCACGGACGAAGCACATAGAGCTTGATGCTCACTTTGTAAGAGACAAAGTAATAAAGGAAGAACTAAAAATACAATATGTGCCATCCTCAGAACAAACGGCAGACCTTTTTACTAAACCACTAGCTCATCCAAGGTTTCAATTTCTCAGAGACAAGCTTGGAGTGGTAGAAACTCACTCCACCTTGAAGGGGGGAGTTAAAATAATGCTACCAACCTGATGAAGTGCACACCTGAGGCGTGACACCAATAGCTGCTCTTCCTGGATTCTTGGAGTGGAGTAGCAAATTAGTTAGACAGCTGTCAAATCAATTCTAGAATGTTCCTTGTATGTACATTTTTTGTATAGCTTGAGTATTATAAAATATCAATGTAAAACGATTGATTCATTGAACAAAGTGAAAGACATTTCAATTATTTTTCTCATTTTTCTAACTCAGTGAATTGTGACTGGAACAACAGAATTGAAAAATCAAACCTTAACAATGGAACTGATTTAAAATTGAGAGTTTCACTGTAAAATGTTTAGTTGGAGCTGATTTCATTTGAGACAATATAATGGTCTATGGAGACTACACGATCCATTCGAGACAAAAATAATGTGGATCGATTTTCAATTATTGTATTTAATTATTGGTAAGCCACTTGCCTTGACATGTTACATCATACATGTGAAACTTCTTATTGAATTTACAGAAGAAAACAGAGAGAAGAGAAAATAGGCGGGAAAACCTTCTATTGAGTTGAGGGAGAAAAACTTACTCAAAAGGTTCAATACAATCACATATATAAATAATTGGTCTAACTAATTGACAGCTGGAATGCTAACTAATTGACAGCTGGAAATAAAAATATATAAGTCTCTAATACTCCCCCTCAAGAGGGCCTGTGAATGTCAAGAACAACCATCTTGGCAAGCAAAGAGAGTAACGGTGCAGAAGGCAATGCCTTAGTGAATACATCAGCCAGTTGGTGATGAGTGCGGACATGAAGAATTTTGATGGACCCTTCTGTGATTTTATCCCGAACAAAATGGAAATCGATCTCGATATGCTTTGTCCGTTCATGGAATGTAGGATTGTTAGCAATGTGAATCGCAGCTTGGTTATCACAAAACATAACTGATGGACCAGTAGGTGAGATACAAAAATCGAGCAACAACTGACGAAGCCAAACAAGCTTGCTGGTGGTGGAAACAAGTGATCTGTATTCAGCTTCAGCAGAGGACTTGGAAACTGTTGTCTGCTTCTTGGCTTTCCAAGAAATCATAGAATCTCCAAGGAAAATGCAAAAACCAGTCATGGATCTTCGAGAATCTAAACACGACCCCCAATCAGCATCTGCAAATGCTCGAAGATGAAGAGATGAAGCTGAGGAGAAATATAAGCCCTGTCCAGGAGAGTTTTTCAGATATCGTAACAGGTGATGTGCAGCATCCAAGTGAGGTTGCCTAGGAGAGGAGACAAACTGGCTAAGCTTATGAACTGCAAAGGTTATATCCGGCCGAGAGACAGTGAGATAAAGTAATCCGCCAATCAGTATCCTGTATGAAGAAACATCAGAAATGAGATCCCCATCAGAGGAACTGAGTTTGGTCTTAGGATCCATAGGAGATGAAGCTGGCCTGCAGGCCAGAAAGCCAGAGTCTTCAAGCAACTGTAAAGCATAGTGCCTCTGGGAGAAAAATATACCTCTGGCAGATCGTGCAATTTCCAAACCAAGAAAGTACTTTAAAGAACCAAGGTCTTTAAGCTTGAAGCTGCTATGGAGAAACCTCTTTAACTCATCAATGATAATCAAGTTAGAGCCTGTGATTACTATGTCATCGACATAAACTAGCAAGGCCACAAAGGAGGAACCAGTGCCCTTAGTAAAAAGGGAATAATCAGACTTGGATTGGGTGAAGCCATACAGAACAAGGGCCTGAGAAAATTTGGAGAACCATTGTCGGGAGGCTTGCTTCAAACCATAAATGGACTTATGCAAACGACACACCATTTTCTCCCCCTTACCAGTAACTTTCTTGTGCATATCATGGCCCAATGGAAGATCCATATAGACCTCCTCAAATAAGTCTCCATTCAAAAAAGCGTTATTTACATCAAGTTGGAAAAGATGCCAACCTTTGATAGCTGCAATAGCAAGCAACATTTTAACGATGACTAGCTTCGCAACTGGAGAAAATGTTTCAAGAAAGTCCAAGCCTTCTTGCTGTGTGTAGCCCTTTGCAACCAAACGGGCTTTGCAACGTTCAATGCTCCCATCAGATTTGTATTTAACTTTATAAATCCATTTACATCCGATAAAGTGTTTGTCCTTAGGCAAAGGCTGAACAGACCATGTATTGTTGAACTCCAGGGCTTCTAACTCATTTGCCATAGCTTCTCTCCAATGTGGATAGTTAACAGCCTGGTGATAGAACTGAGGTTCAAAGGTTAATGAAATTTGGAGAAGATAGGCTCGATGAGAAGATGAAAAAGAGGAATATGAAAGGTGATCTGTCAATGGGTATGGAGTAGCAGAAGTTGTCTGTGAAGTATGCTGGAGTAGGTTGCAGTGATAGTCCTGCAAATACGAAGGAGGCTTAACAGCCCTTGAAGTTCGTCTAACAACAGAAGTATGTGTGGTGACATTATGAGGACTGGAATTAGAATTGATAGGGATATCATTATCAGGTAAAAGCATAGAAGAGAGAGGCAGATCAGAAGTTGGTACAGGCAATACCAACTCTGGGAAAGGATCAACAAGGTCAATAGATGATTTTATGGACTGAAAAGGGAACAATGTCTCATGAAAAATTACATCACGAGAGACAAAGAAAGTTCTGGATTGGATGTTGTAAAGTCTGTAGCCTTTTATGCCAGGTAAATAACCAACAAAGATACAAGCTGTAGCACGAGGATGGAATTTGGTTCGAATGGAAGGTAAGGTTGATGCATAGCACAAACAGCCAAATACCCTGAGATGGGAGTAATCAACTTGGGTGCCATGAAGAAGGTAAAAAGGAGATTCACCATGCAACAAAGGTGAAGGAGTCCGATTGATCAAGTAGGTAGCAGTGAGAACACATTCTCCCCAGAATTTGATAGGTACATGAGATTGAAAGAAAAGGGCTCGAGCAACATTAAGAATGTGCTGATGTTTTCGTTCCACGATAGAGTTTTGTTCAGGTTGCTCGACACAAGAAAATTGATGTAATACACCTTTGGAATTGAAAAAGTCAGTGAATTGCAACTCAGGGGCATTATCAAACCTAAATATCTTAATAGCTTTGCCAAATTGTGTTTCAATAAGAGAGAAAAATCTGGGAATGATGAATTTGGCATCTGATTTCTGTTTCATGAGGAACAACCAAGTAAATCTAGTACAATCGTCTACTAAGGTGAGAAAATAACGATTCCCAGAATGTGTAGGTGTATGATATGGACCCCATGTATCGCAATGAATCAAATCAAAAGCTTTTTCAGACATATGATTGTTGGAAACAAAGGAAAGACGTCTTTGTTTAGCTAATGGGCAGATAGAACAATGAAAGTCTTTATGGTTTCTACAATTGAGAGATAACCTGTCTTTCAGCAAGTCTAAGCGTTTAAAAGATACATGGCCAAGACGATTGTGCCACATATCAGATGTCACATTATTAATAGCAGAAGAATTACAAGCAATTTCAGTAGCAACAGAAACATAATTAAAAGAAGTTCGATCAGTAGAAACAGAATTACAAGAAGTAGAAAAATTGCTAGAATCAATGACATATAGATCAGCCACTTTGTTACCCTTGCCAATCATCTTCAAAGTTGGCCTTTCCTGGAGGATACAACAATCCATAAGAAAGTTAACTTGAAGAGAAGAATTTTTGGTTAACGAGGTAACAGACAACAAATTAAATTGGAATTGAGGGATATAAAGAACATCATATAGTATCAGCAAGGGACTGAGTTGAATGGATCTAGAGAAGTGCACTTGAATACGTGAGTTATTTGGAAGAGTAACAAAAGAATTTGTAATGGGAATCATACTATGGAATAGAGATCGATCAAAACACACATGATTAGTAGCACCGGAGTCAACTATCCAGAGTTTAGGAAAATGAAGCATAGGTTGATTATAAAAAGATGAGCATATACCTGATGTATGAGTGGAGTTCACATCAAGCCCAGTGTCAGTGTTAGCTGATATCAGATGAGAATTCAGCATGGCCAGCAATTGTTGATACTGATTTGTATTCAAGGTTTGAACAAAACCATCAATATTCCCTTGACTAGCCGGCAATTCTGAGACCTGATTTGCTGTGGCAGCAACATTTTGAGTTTGAGGAGTAGTCCTCTACCTTGTTTTGAAACCAGGAGGATAGCCATGAAGTTTATAACATTTATTAACAACATGACCAGTAATTCCACAATATGTACAGACTGGTCGATCCCTCCTCTGAAACTTACTATACTGTTGACTACCATTATAACGATTCCCTTCATTTTTAACAGAGAAAGCCATAGGATTATTCCCAGTAGATGTTCCAGCCACAGTATTCAATGTTCTTTGATGTTCCTCTTGAGAGACAAGAGCAAATACTTTGTTAATGGGTGGTATAGGACCCATAAGCAAAATTTGACTGCGAGTTTGAGCAAAAGATTCATGAAGCCCCATTAAAAAGGACATTATATACTCAGTTTGGTAGTGTTCATCCAAAGCCTTAGTTCCCCTACATGTACATTTTCCACATGAACAGGAAGGTCTATAGTTACTTAATTCATCCCAAATAGTTTTTAGTTTGGTAAAATAAGATCCTATGTTCAGTTGCGCTTGAGAATGATTCATGAGATCACGTCTCAGCTGAAAGATATGTGGTCCATTTTTCTGTTGAAACCTCTCTTTAAGATCCTTCCAAATTTCATAAGCAGATATCGAATACAGAATACTTGCTGATATTTCCTTAGAAACTGAATTTAGTATCCAGGATATGACAATGTTGTTATTACGGATCCAAGAATTGATGAGAACATCATTACCTTCAGGTTTGGGGATAGAACCATCGATGAAACCAAGCTTGTTCTTCACCGATAGGGCAATGATCATACTTCGACTCCAAGAAGCATAGTTGTCGCAAGCAAGGTGCTGAGAAACCAGAATTAAACCCGGACTATCCGAATGATGGAGGTAATAAGGACTTAATTCATCACCAGTAATAGAATTGCTTCCTGATGATGCAGAATTGTCCGATCCCAATGCAGCTGTCGTCGCCATGAAAATGCCATTCAATCGCGAGAATGGAAAATCAATTGATCAGTGAAAACAAACACAGACGGAAGTCTGATTCAATCAACAAATTAGGAACTGAATCAGGAATATTGAATTTGCTCTGATACCATATTGAATTTACAGAAGAAAACAGAGAGAAGAGAAAATAGGCGGGAAAACCTTCTATTGAGCTGAGGGAGAAAAACTTACTCAAAAGGTTCAATACAATCACATATATAAATAATTGGTCTAACTAATTGACAGCTGGAATGCTAACTAATTGACAGCTGGAAATAAAAATATCTAAGTCTCTAATACTTCTCTTTGCTACCTATTGGAAGAAGGAATAAATAAATACGCTGTGGACATTCCAAACTTGTCAACAATTGAAACCTAAGAATATTCAAGGAACCCAAAGTTGACTACATGTTTCTGAGATGGTCAGTCGCTTGTCCTATGGTCAGAGGAACCCAAAGTTGACGACCTGTTTCTGAGATTGAATCTTGAACTGCAATCTTTTCATGTTAGGATTCTTGACTTTTAATCTTGAATTTTGTCTCATTTGATTCTTTAATTCTTGTTCTTAGTTTTGCATCTTGATTCATAGTCTTGACTGTTGAATTTCTTCATCATTATTCTTGATTGTGGATTACATGTTCTTGATTGTGAATTTTAGATCTTCCCTTTCAATATGTTTTTTCTTGTATTCTTGTGTTGATGTGATAACATAAATTGGGGATCATAATCATATTTATATTTTCTTCAGTATGAAAGCAAATGGCCAATATTTAGCCCTTGTTTGACAATTATTAAAATCAGTTTTTATTGTGGCGTCAAAATTAACTTACAAGTGTTTTTATGGATTGAACCCTAATTTGCTTAGTTTTGACTTCTGAGGCATTGTTGAGAGTTCATTCAAGTTGTTGAAGGTAGTGGTGGAACTATGGTGGTTCACATATTAGAATCCCACATTGTTTGGGAAAATATAAATGATCCACTTAATAAAGTGAGGGTAATCATCCCCTAATAAGTCGGTTTTATTAGGTGGAGTTAGGCTCAATATTCCTAACATGGTATCAGAGCTAGACCTAATTATGCAATGTTGGGTGCCACCCAATATCGATTTGTTCACAGTTGTTTAGCATGGTCCACGCTGTGCGTGAGGGGGCGATTAGAATCCCACATTATTTGGGAAAATATAAATGATCCACTTAATAAAGTGAGGGCAATCCTCCCCTAATAAATCGATTTTATTAAGTGGAGTTAGACCCAATATTTCTAACATCACATGCCACACCAAAATTACTTTTTATGAGAAAATGTAATATATTGGTCAAACATTAAAATTTTAGTCAGTTAATAAAAATTTGGTCAAACACGTCGAGTAAAAGAAAAAAAACTGAAAATGACAAGAAGACGAGTGGTGGGTTGGTGGGATCGCTTTAAATAATTTTATCAACATTTATATAATAATCTACTTTCATTGATGAGTCGAATAATTCTAATAATTTAAACTGATGAATAGTGTTCAGCAACGAAGAAAGGGTGGGGGCATGATGGGTCACGTGCCCCCACCAAATTTTTGACTTTTTTATGAGAAAATGTAATACATTAGCAAGTTTTTAAATTTTAGTCAATTAATAAAAACTCCATCAAACATGTCATTTCAAAAAAAAAAAAATGAAAATGACAAGAAGATAGGCAATGGGTTGATGGGATAAATTTAAACAATATTATCAGCATTTATATTCTAATCGACTTTCATTGATTTCAAAGTTTATACAAAGCGGTAAAGAAGAAGAAAAATGGGAGGATGGATAGAGAAAAAGAATAATCGAACAATTTTATTATTTTAAACTAATGAATAGTGTTTAATATTTGCTTCTTTTTTTATTCTATGTTAAAATTCAGTATCATTCTAAAAAAAAAAAAATTACAACTCTTTTTTTCTCCAGTTATTATTGCATTATATTTTTTGGTAATCGAACTATGCTATTTTAGTTTTAATTCAATACTGGAAGTTCAAATTGTATTTGATTGATTTGTGTATATTCTACAAAGTGCTTAGATGACTTGCGTCAAAGATTTAATCTCCGCTTGACAAATTTATATATGGTTTATAAAGACGAGAATGGTGCAACATCACAATTTACATTGGGCGTAAGCACGTGCAGTTAGGCTTCTTCAAGTATATGGTTAAAAATCTTGTTTTTTCAAAGTATATAATTTTTAAACTTTACTATTATATGCCTCATTTCTTACAATCTATAACTTATCATCCGTTTCTCTACTAAAAATTTAATGTCTATTTTTTTTGTCTTTAATATCTCAATCAATTGAACCCGAGAGCAGGTCAACATATAAACGTAGTACAGAATATAAATTTAATCCTTCTTTGATTATGGGTGTAGGGATTTTCGAAGAATTTGCCTTAATCATGTACCTAAAAAATGAAGCCAAATTTGGTAAGATCATTTAGCTTGACTAGATGTTTGTTTTTAATGACATAATTTATATCATGTTAATATATCTCGACATTTTGCAGCATTTTTTTCCAATGACAAATCAAATGTCGCTTTTCCTCACAAATGTTGCTTACGTACTCATGATAGGTCAATAAATATCTAATCTGAAATGGAAAAAGTTGAAAATTGCTATACTATATTTGAATTTGTCTCTTAAGATTTATCATTCTCTGTAAGGATCATGGTTAAGACTATATTTTTTTAAATCAACTTATTCGATTTGAAAGTTTGATTGTATCCATAATTCAAAATGTCTATATTCGTCAATGTTAACAAGAACAAAGTACCCGAGAAAAACTAAAAGAAAAAGTTAATATAAAAATTATAAAAATAATAAAAAAAGATTGTCAAACAATAGCAACCAATCAACTCGCATGATTGTTCGGCTTCAAGAAGCCAGAAACATAATTTCTTAGAAAAAAACATGACAGCAAGTTCAAAAATACTAAAAAAAATCCCTCTTTTTTCACATGGGCAGCTGAAATTTGTCGTTTTTGTTCTAAATGTTATCTTCTTCATTTCTATGAGGTCAAAGATGAAAAATACAATACGCGTAGTTCTCTACCAATTAAAATCTGATACCAATTGAGAAATGCTTTTTAATAACGAGTTCGACCTTACGTGCGGAATAATACTAATCAAAGCAACAAGTCACTTTTAACTAGTTTCTAGATGGTTAATCATGTAAGTCAATTTAGCCTATATTTGAATACCGCAATTTATATGATCAATAAACAATAAATAATGAAAGCAGTAAATCAATACCAATATGATGACGGAGAAACCCCAATTAGGTAAAAACTCTGGGACCAAGCCAATTACTTCCACTATAGACAATGTGTGTTACAGTCAATTCCAAACTAGTTACACTAGCTGTTGTAAACGCTATAACTCCAAGATCTACTGCTCATTCTAACCTTGCGATCTGCTACAGTAGATACTATCTAGCAAACCTACTAGATCTCCCGATCTACCTCCTGTAGCTTTCAAGTTCTGATGTATTTATAGACTTACAATCTTCTATCAAGATATGATGTAGCAATCTCAGGTTGTTCTATACACCTCTCTTCTAAGTGGATACCCAGGAATTACCTATTCTTGTTCTTCTTCCTGCGCTTGTAGTCCACCACTTCCAAATCTCAATGAAAGAGTTATTTCCTTAAAAGATTAAGGACACCAGGTGTTTTGGATTATGGAACCTTTGATGTTTTCTAAAATCGGGTTGCTGGATCTCAAGAATGAATATGGATAAATCAATGAATTCTCTATTGAATCTCTCAAACAATGATATGAAAGTGTTATATCTATAAAGCACAATGAAACAACCTTACAAAAGTCTTCCAAAACCTTTGTATTTATAGTTGGAGGTGTTTGAGTAGTATGGGCCGTGTAAAACTCTTCAAAATTACGAATTAGGGTTGACCACACAGGTAGGTCGCTCGAGGGAGCTGTCGCGAAACTCGGGTGAAAAGTTACTGCATTGGTCGCTCGAGCGAGCCTTTAGTGAAGGTCGAGCGAGGGTTGAGCAGTCGTATCATAACTTTCTCTACCAATGTTTGATTGCGATGATACATATTTCGTTGGAAAGCTAACTCGAAGGGCTACAATTCTTCTAGAAATAGCCATATCCAAATTCCAGTGTTTTATATGTGAAAAATGCGTTGCAAGTGACGAATGAGAATTTGAAACATAACTTGTGCGGCTCTTTGATACTCTTTAGACTTCTAATTGCATTCCCTTTATTATATGCGATCTTCTTGGACATCTTGGACTCCTTCAAGGACTCAAACCCTAACTTACCTAATTTATACAAATTGCACCCTAGGTTCTTGACTTTTACATCACGTTACAAATTAGTCCTTTGTCCACAGAATTAAAAACCTAACAAGCTTCCCCTTTAGCATTCTGTGACAAAACTACATAATAAGTCAAGGAAATAAAAAAAAATCAAATTACACTACCCAAGTTACTCAAAGTCTTCTTCTTTTTGCATTTCTTGGTGTATCTGTTTCATGAAATCAAAAACGCAATACCCAGTGTAAAAGCACGTGATACACGAAATCAAAAACTCATCAACACAAATAAGCATGCTAGTTTGAGACATCACAAAACATCTAAACTCAAACAGCTGTGCATAAGATATGCAATGTAGATACAATGCACATACTCCCCCTTAATGCAAACTCTCAATTTTTTATGCAGTAGGCAAATATATCTATGTCTCACTCCATCGACCCATAAAGACATATATAACTACTCAGAAAATGCAAAATGATATAGCTCCCCCTTATAATAAAAATATATCCCCCCTTTTTTCTCAAATGTTGAAGGGACATAACAAAATTACACATCTCAACAATGTAGGTATAAGCAATCACAAGTATATGCGGTGAATAGTAAAGTATCCCATAACTCCAACTTAAAGCACCCATGGAGTAAATGATATAAGTGACGCATATGTGCTAAGTGTCACTAATCCTCTGGCTGTAGGACTCCATACCTTAATTTTGTAAGAAATGACATGTTAAATATCACTGCTAATAAATATATTCTCTACTTATGAAAGTCAAACCTTAAAACACATTAGAACCTACGTGTTTTAGAACCTACATATGAAAGCTCATGTCTAACAAAGAATATGTCTTCTCCCCCTAACTTACAGCACAAACAGTTATTCATTCTTCACAATTTGCAACATGACCGCTCAAATATTTTTTTCAATCTTAAGTGCATGCAACTTTCCATTAAGCTACTAACATGACCCCTATAACGAGCTTTAAACCAGTTAACCCAAGTCAGCTGATCATAGGCACCAGGTTATGAGAAACCCCGCAAGCTTAATCACTCAAGTCAAGTAGGCTTCGAAAAGTGGTATTAAGATATTGAGCCAACATATATTGATTCATGCAGGGATAATATCGAGCTTAGGTCTAATTAAAATTGTCAATTCATGTTCAAAATCACCTTACTAACATGTGACTGTCATCCCAAATCTCACACAAGCAGTAGAGTCCCACTATCAAGATCATAGTGTTGCAGTGCAGATATTATATGAAGATACCTATATTAAATACTTCACAAGCATCCTAAGTTAGCAATAGAAATTATATTACAGCCCACCAAATAAACTCATTCTTGATTAACACCCACAAAATCAAATGTATTGCGTATTATACTGTAAAACCAATTTCCAAATCAAACTCTTTTTGTTCTCTTTTTCTTTCCCCCCCCCCCCCCCCTCCCCCTTTTTTTAAAAAAAAACTTTAAACCAAAACAAAAAAAAATGTTTTTGTTTGTTTTTCGTATTAAAACATGAATGCATTAAGCACACGAAAAAAATAAATCAAACAAATCACAAGAACATAGAATAAAATGCATGACAACAAATAGATAAATAAATAAACGTGATGCATGCATATATCTATGTCACATGATAAAGCACGAGCACGCACCACAACAAAATACCTAATCAGTTAGGTACACAAATGCTCTTACCTTTAAGAGAACCATGATATATTTCAAAATTTTTGAGATCACTCTTCTTCACCCAAACTTGCCTAATAATAGAAATATTTTTATTCATCTGTGTCATGATCTTGGTCAATTTACTTACCTGATTAGTAAGGAAGTCAATCTGACCAACATAATTATGATTCTTATTTCTATTTAAGTTCCAATTTCTCTTTCTATTCAGAAAATAATGACATCTAGGTCTTATATGACCTAACTCTCCACAGTGATAGCACGTAGGGACAAACCTAGGACCAATGTTATGTAGATGTTGACGTCTATTTCTAGGTCGACATGTCCTATGTTGTCTAGTAGGCCTCTGTCTAACAAATCCTTTATTTTTAGATTTGGGGTTAGGCACATGTTTGGGCTGGTCAGTTGCAGGGACAAACGTGGTCTTATAAGTACTAGCAACATTGCTCTCTTTCCCTTTAAATCCTAGACCTCCCTTGTTTCCAGTCGGCTTGCCCATTCCTAGAATACTATCTAACATTTCAGAACCACTAGTGAAGGCAAGTAATTAAGACTTAGAATATTCTAGATCGCTCAATAGGTTCTTAACCTGGATATCTAAAGTCTCTCTCTCTATAGCCAACTCTCTAACTTTCCTAGAGGATCTCTCGAGCTCATTGGTGAGATTTCTAACCTGAGTCTCTAAAGTTTCATTCATAGATTTGAATTCACTCAGAATCGAGGTAGATTCCTTAATGTGTGCAACTAACTTCTCATTCTCCAATTCTAGTTCCTTATTCCTCACACTCAAGGCCTTATTCTTAGACAAAATCTTAAGACTCTCTCGATACATTTTATCATAGGCCTCTTGGATATCTTCCTCACTCACGACTTATCACCAGAATCATCATTACTATATAGTGAAGTATTCTTCTAGACTGTAAGGTCAGGACACGTGTTAGGCTCTGATACCAATTGAAAAATACAATACGCGTAGTTCTCTACCAATTAAAATCTGATACCAATTGAGAAATGCTTTTTAATAACAAGTTCGACCTTACCTTACGTGCGGAATAATACTAATCAAAGTAACAAGTCACTTTTAATTAGTTTCTAAATGGTTAATCATGCAAGTCAATTTAGCCTATATTTGAATACCGCAATTTATATGATCAATAAACAATAAATAATGAAAGCAGTAAATCAACACCAATATGATGATGTAGAAACTCCAATTGGGTAAAAACTCCGGGATCAAGCCAGTTACCTCCACTATAAACAAAGTGTGTTACAGTTCAATTCCAAACTAGTTCCACTAGCTATCATAAACCCTGCAACTCCAAGATCTACTGCTCATTCCAGCCTTGCGATCTGCCACCGTAGATACTGTCTAGCCAACCTGCTAGATCTCCTGATCTATCTCCTGTAGCTTCCAAGTTCTGATATACTTACAGACTAACAATCTTCCACAAAGATATGTTGTAGCAGTCTCACGTTCTTCTGCACACGCCTCTTCCAAGTGGATACCTAGGAATCACCTATTCCTATTTATCTTCTTGCGCTTGTAGTCCACCTCTTCCTAATCTCAATGAAAGAGTCAGTTTCTTAAAAGATTAAGGACGCCAGATGTTTTTGATTATGGAACCTTCGATATTTTCCAAAATCGGGCTGGATCTCAAGAATGAATATGGATGAATCAATGAATTATCTCTTAGATCTCTCAAACAATTATATGAAAGTGTTATATATATGAAGCACAATGAAGCAACCTTACAAAAGTCTTCCAAAGCCTTTGTATTTATAGTTGGAGGTGTTTGAGTAGTATGAGCCGTGTAAAACTCTCCAAAATCACGAATTAGGGTTGACCACACAGGTAGGTCGCTCGAGCGAGCTGTCGGCGATACTCGGGCAAAAAGTTACTACATTGGTCGCTCAAGCGAGCCTCTAGCGAAGGTCTAGCGAGGGTTGAGCAGTCGTCAGTATTTTCATCATAACTTTCTTTATCGATGTCCGATTGTAATGATTCAAATTTCGTTGGAAAGATAACTCGAAGAGATACAATTTTTATAGAATAGCCATATCTAAATTCTAATGTTTTCTACGTGAAAAATGCATTGCAAGTGACAAATGAGAATTCCACAATTACTAGCCCCCATTACATACCTAGTACACACCAACTCCACCATTGTAGACAGATATGGCACTATTACCACCATTACACACCATTATAGATGAACAACTTTGAACACAATGGAAATCATTATGCTCAGTCCCATATTCATTCAGATTTGGAGCCAACACAACCGAACTCAAACATGAACAACACTGAAAAAAAAGAACTCAAAAATGGAGAAATTTGAACAAATCCCAACCCATAATGCTCAGTCCCATATTCATTCAGATTTGGAGCCAACATGGCGAACTCAAACATGAACAACATTGAAAAAAAGAACTCGAGAAATGAAGAAATTTGAACAAACCCCAACTCATAATTAAACTAAATTGAACATAACTTGACAAAATAAAACTCAAATTTGATGCCGTTACGTGATACTCAAAATAAAATTTGAAACCATTTAAAAAATCGAATTGTCCCGAGTCACTTTGGAGAAAATTGTTTGGGTAAAAGCGGGAAAAACGAACTCGATGACTTACCCACCGGTGGTTCAAAGCTACGGTAGGAGTTGTGTTCTTCGGTGGTTGTTTGCACTTCGCTGGTGAGGAAGCGGTGTTCGAGACTCGAGTGGTCTCCGGACAACAAGATTTCACAGCCCAGAGGTCGACTTCAAAGATTGGCCCCTCATCGAATCTACGGCCGGATATGAAAACGTCATCGCCGTCACCGATAGTAATTTCCCACGAGAGAGTTGATGGGAGAAGGATTTTGAGAAGGTTTCCACAATCTCTATTTCAGGCTTTGCGTCCCTCTTTCCCTTTATTTAGTTTTCATTTTCTTTTTTTTTTCCACTGCCAGGTCAGTACAATTTAAAACTAGTAAACCTCATGTAAATTGCCTCCTGTACTTGTAGCGCGACTCAGAATACAACTTATTTTGTAGGGTCGCACTACAAGTACAGGAGGCAATTTACAGGAGGTTTACCGGATTTTAAATTGTGCTGCCCTGCCAGCGGAAAAAAAATGAAAACTAAATAAAGGGAAAGAGGGACGCAAAGCCTGAAATAGAGATTGTGGAAACCTTCTCAAAATCCTTCTCCCATCAACTCTCTCGTGGGAAATTCACTATCGGCGACGGCGACGACGTTTTCATATCCGGCCGTAGATTCGATGAGGGGCCAATCTTTGAAGTCGACCTCTGGGCTGTGAAATCTTGTTGTCCGGAGACCAATTTCGAAGTCCTCGAACACTGCTCCTCAGCTGGCGAGTCTGTCGAACAACCACCGAAGAACACAACTCCCACCAGAGCTTTGAACCACCGGTGGGTAAGTCATTGAGTTCGTTTTTCCCGGCTTTTACCCAAACAATTTTCTCCAAAGTGACTCAGACAATTCGATTTTTAAATGGTTTCAAATTTTATTTTGAGTATCACGTAACGGCATCAAATTTGAGTTTTATTTTGCTGAGTTATGTTCAATTTAGTTTAATTATGAGTTGGGGTTTGTTCAAATTTCTTCATTTCTGAGTTCTTTTTTTTTCAGTGTTGTTCATGTTTGAGTTCAGTTGTGTTGGCTCCAAATCTGAATGAATATGGGACTGAGCATTATGGATTGGGATTTGTTCAAATTTCTCCATTTTTGAGTTCTTTTTTTTCAGTGTTGTTCATGTTTGAGTTCGGTTGTGTTGGCTCCAAATCTGACTGAATATGGGACTGAGCATAATGATTTCCGTTGTGTTCAAAGTTGTTCATCTATAATGGTGTGTAATGGTGGTAATAGTGCCATATCTGTCTACAATGGTGGAGTTGGTGTGTACTAGGTATGTAATGGTGGCTAGTAATTGTGGAATTCATTGCCATTCTGTTGTTCTGAATCTTGCCACATTTGTTTGCAATTTTGTTGTTCTGAATATTGCCATATCTGTCTATAATTATGTTTGTTGTTCTCAATCTCAGGATGAAAGGGGAGAATTTCGATGCCCGTGGTGTCCACATGGAATTCAAAAGTGTTTTCAAGTCGAATGGAACACCTGTAACAAGGGACGAGTATTCAAAACTTGTAGTGACGAATGAGGCTACTTCGACCGGGTGAAAAATGAAGAATCAACCGGTGAATCGAGTACTATTCAAAGCTGAAGAGTTTCCCAGAATGTTTTACTCTCTTGCTCGTGTTGCCCAGGACGTGCGGAGTAGTTAATTGGATGGATATGTATTTGCATTTCTTCATTGTTGGATGGCATGTGTAGTAGTTAGTTGTTGAATTAATATGTATTTCTATTTCTTCATTTTGTACATGCTATCTGAGAATGTTTATTTAGAGACAAGTGATATTCAATTTCAACCATCTACCTTGAATTAAATATTTTTTCAACATTTCTTCAGCAATTCTAGGTACTGCATTTCTCCAATCATTGCCACATGTAGTTGAGTCTATTGCTGGACCACATAGCTATGGTTCAATCAGTAAATGGGAAAGAAAAACATAAATCTCATATGCATAGTTGTGGTTCAATCAGGAAATGGGGAATAAACAACGAGTCGAGAATTTCATTTTTCCATTAGCATAAAACTGAAGACAATGGCATCCTGAATACAAAACAAATGGAATCCTGAATACAAAAACCATTTACACAAAATGGAATCCCGAATACAAAAAACATCTACACGAAATGGAATCCCGAACACAAAAACAACCTACGCAAAATGGAATCTCGAATACAAACTGAGAAATTCTCTGAGTTGCTTCATTAATCTTCCTCCTCAATTCCTTTGTTTATATACTTTCAGCCCACAGTTGTCTGACATGACTTTGTTGGCTACTCACTACAAACCATAAAATGAACACTTCAAATGGCCTATTTGATGAAGTTTAAGTGCAGAGAAAACACAAACAAAATCCAATAACAAGCTTCTAATTCCATGGTATGCTCTGTTCTAATAAAAGGTTATATACGTATTGAAATAGTTTATAGAAAATGATACCTCTAAACACTGTTTCGCCCCCTCCAATTCGGCCTTCTCCTTGCTAAAAAATGTTATGAATATTTGTGAGTAGCTGATGTATTTCCATCAGGTTTTATTTCTAGCTGGTCAATATTTCTGTTTGAAAAGCGAGGTTTCCGAATGGCTGAAAATGGAGGACTGGGATGCGTGAAAATGTAGGAGAAAGAGCCGGATGAAGATTCCAGAGCCGGCAACCACTGAAAATGAAGATTTCGGAACCAGAAAATAGAGGTCTGGTATGGCTGAAAATGGAGGGAGAATGGACTGGCGTCCGGCAACCTTTTTCTAGCTGGCAACCTTCTTGAAAATGAAGATGTCGGAACGGGAAAATGGAGGTCTGGTTCGCGTCAAATTTGTGGGAGAGAGAGAAATGGAGGTATGGTTCGCGTCAAATTTTTTCCCTCGCTTTCCTTTACTTTCCTAATTGTTTTTTTTTTTTGGAAACCGCCACGTCAGCACAAATTCAAATTCCTATAACTATCCTGTAAAAAGATCCTGTACTCCCAGCATAATTGTTGTATTCTCTATAAATTTAGACTGGATAACAATAATTCCTATGATTCATAGGAAGAAATGTCACATTTAGAAATTTTTTTCATTTTAACATTGCTTTACGTGGTGGATTCAATTAATAAAAAGACCTATTTTGAATAGCAAAATTTGACATGTCAAATCTATTTCACTAATCATCCAAACAAATTTATAGCGCTAAAAGAAATAGAATTATCGTTGTCACGTTCAACGTAATGTACAAAACTGTGCGCTCTTATGAAAGTGAAAAGCAAACAATAAAATTTTTCTTCATTTTTTATTTTTTAAAAACTATAGTCAAATAATTTGAACGCCAGTGAATTGAGTACCAGCCACGCACGCGCAAACCGAAATATTCTTTGAGAAGTGCTGTCAATAATTTGAATACATTGCAAAAGAAAGAAATATTTTATATTAATTATACCGGTTCAAAAAAGTTTAGTAAAATTTTGATTTGTTTTTAGAACACAAAAAAATAAAAAAAATGTGAACATGCTAGAAAAAAAAATCAATGATTTAGTGTAACATTTTATATTAATTATTGTATCACCAACTAATTATTATTCACGAAATGATTCCTCATTTTTGTTCCTCACTTTCTAGGACATCATTAGTTGTTTTTAGCTTATATTAAGATAAATCGTCCCTTAAAGACAAAAAAAATAAAAAACAATGAAGAACAAGAATTAACACTAGGATAATGCTATGTGTAAACTTTGACATAATGGCCACTTGGCCGGCCCCTATTGGAGGGGTGCCTCGTTCCAATAGGGGTCGGCCACATGGCCGTTATGTCAACCCCTATGGATCATGCTATGTATCATTAACACAATACACCTCGTCAAATGTCAAGTGCCCTAAAAACTAAATTGTAAGCCATCTCATTACCAATTCATAGAATAAAGTGACAAAAACCACACTCAACCATATAGAAAAAAACTACAACACCGACAAAGCAAAAATCGCCTTGTTTTGTTCTCCTTATTAAGGTTTAGTTTTTAGAGAAGTATTACATGTACATAAATCTATAAATAATGGTGTCCATAATTACACGTGACACTAGATCCAACCATTAATTCAAATCTCACACTTTCACATCAACAATATGATTTTGTCCACATCACATTATTGACACTATTATGTACATATATTATGTACATGTAGACTTTTCCTAATTTTTATAAGTTATATGTCACTTTAAACATCAGTTTCCACCTGTTATCAAATATATATGAGTAGGAATTATTAGTATACCTCGACAAAGACTTCATCTTGTTAATAATAACTCGTGAAGAGCGTGAAGTCATAAAATCAGGTCACATTTTTTTCTCTCATTTTCAATCATATATTTTTCAAAAATATTACATGCAATCCAAAAAAATTTCTTTCATTTTTTAACCAAACATTCTCTATTAATTACTATTTCAAAATGAGTAATGCTACACATATTTGATGCATTCCCTATGTGGCACACACATATTTGATGCATTAATGTGGTAGTTTTTTACCACATTTAATGCATCAAATACACACTTCGATACGCATGCAAGGCCACATGTAATCCATCACGCATGAAATACTAAGAAAGATCATTATTCTTTTAAAATACACTCTACATTGAAAAATGGAACTCAAAAAGACCCTATGTCCCTATCATTCTGATAAGAGTGGGACCCTCGCAATTTTTGTTGGCTTGACACGCAGACCTACAGCAGCGATCCAGCAAATTTTTCTTGGAAACCCAAATTGCATCACTAGTCCACAATTTTATTAAACCAGTAGGAAATTGATTTTCAAATTTTAAAATACAAACAAGTTAGTAATCAATCTTACATTGTAGTTATTCGATTTAGTCACCAATGACCGAAGCTTCCCAAGTTTATGTTAAATCTATGTTTGGTAAATCTTTTTGTAGATTATAAGTAGTAGATTCTATGAAATGATGTTTGTATATCTAATTTTATGAAATTACGTGTTGTTTTACAACTTGAATAAGTGTGTACAACTCTGAAATCAACATATTTTCACTTCGAATAATTTTTGTTAGGAAGGACTCATTGTGCAATTATAGAAAATAATTGGATACCAACTTGCTAATTTTAAAAGATTTGAACACTATCGGAATAATGTGACAAGTTAACGAAAATTTGAATTGATTTTATTATTACAATAGAATATGCAATTCTAACGGGAGGGGAGATGAATTTGTTCATATTTAAAGGTTAAACACTAATGTGCGGACACTGTGATGAGAACCAATGGTGCAATTGTCCCAATTCCCTAAGCCAAATTTGGATTATGAACAAAGATTTCACCACGGCTAATCACATCATTATCCCTAAAACAAAGCCAAAATATTTTGATTCTTCGCCAAAATCTCATCACTACTGGATTGTCTATAAACTGTCCCTTGGACTAGTTTAAGCCATTTGTAATTAGTAGTGGGTCCCACTACACGTAGCACCAATCTTCACCATCCCTCTTCTAGAGAGGTCCTCTAGAAAATTTCATTGCTTGGTCGTTGCCTCGTTGGATTGTAATGACGTTTTGAAAGGTAGGCAATGAGAAAATCGAGGGAGGAAGAACTGAGAAAATGAAGAACCCATTTTCATCATATAACAAAAGGGTCTGAAAATTTTGATTTTTATTTACATTTTGGGCCCCCTGTAGGCTTCATGAGGGCTTTCTTGATTATATTCATAAATATTGGATTTTTTTTCATGATCAAGAGCCTTCTGTAGTTTTTCTTGAAGAAGGTTCTTTTCTGAGAAAAAAAATCGTTTGTATCCGTACAGTTTCATACATAAAATTCGTGGGTTTTAAAGAAAAAAACAAGATGGTTAGATGGTGGATTTTAGCTCTACAATTGACAGAGTTATTTGTGACTACTTTGGTGCATTTGACATATGGGTTTTACATATTCAGCACAGCTGTGGCTGGTGATCTCTCACAGGCTTTGAGTGATTGGTCTTTTAAGCCTAACTTGGAGAATGAATTGAAAGGGGATTGTTCAAAAAAGACAACAAGTGTTGATGATCTGCCTCCCATTGTGTTGGTCCATGGAATCTTTGGTTTTGGCAAAGGGGTATGTACATACATAACTGTTTGTGTGTATATGATTTCATTGGCATTTATCAAAATTCGGCAAATTTTCAAGAATGGGTATTTTCCTCTTTTTTTCTGTTCTTTTTTTTTTCCTCTGTAGAGATTGGGGGGTTTGTCGTATTTTGCAGGGGCAGAGAAGAAGGATGATAGGGTTCTAGTGCCTGATTTAGGCTCATTGACAAGCATATATGACAGGTGGGTGTTTTCCAAATTCAATTATTCAAATGCCTCTGTTTGGTATAGATGTTTTTGGTTTTATTCTGTATGGTCTTTTGCAATACTTGATAGGGGTTAAGATTTCAGGGCTAGAGAATTGTTCTATTATCTGAAAGGAGGGCAAGTTGATTATGGAGAAGAACATAGCAAGTCTTGTGGGCACTCTCAATATGGGAGGATTTACGAAAAGGGTAGGAATTTAACTGGCATTTCTCTGCAATGTTCTGAACTCGGTTTCATTTTAAGCTGTTTGGATATGAGAATTATGTGTGCACGTTTGGTATGTAGTACTGGATTGGGCTGGACGGTATATTTAGCTAGATTTTAGCTTTTCTTCGTACTGCCTATTGTTATCTGATCTTCGTTACCAAATATGCCGTATGAGTTGTGTTTTTGACTAGTGCAGTCGCGAAAAATGCAGGGCATTACCACGAATGGGATGAGGATCACCCCATTCACTTTGTGGGACATTCATCTGGAGCACAGGTTGTTCGGGTTTTGCAGCAAATGCTCGCCGATAAGGTTGAGTTTTTGTGTAAATGAATTGCTTACGATGAGATATAGAACAACTTTGATATTTTTTCGATTTAATTTCAGGCATTTGAGGGGTATGGAAATACTTCAGAGAACTGGGTACTAAGCATAACATCGTTATCGGGAGCATTTAATGGGACAACTAGAACCTATTTAGATGGAATGCAGTAAGTTTTATGAATATTCAACTGTTTCTATTACCATATTTTTTCCCCCATTGAATAGCCATATGTTATCTATAGTGAATGGAGATATGGAGCTGTTTAGTTTAAACAATACGTGAAAAATTTTGCTGGTATTGGTGTGACTATGGACAATTTATTTTAGAAGTTGAATATTTTATTATTGCTTAATTGCAAATTAGTATGTGACTTAATAACATCAATGCATCTGATTTTGCAATTACTAACTAAAATCCGTTCGCAGTTTGCCTCTGATTGACTATTATGGTGGTGAGTTGGACTAGAGAGTCGAGGACAGTATTAAGAAATAAAAAAAGTTCAAATCTTGTCCATTATTTTGTCTATTACGGGTCTATTACTGCATAGCTGATATTTTATTGAATTATGTGCAGGCCGGAAGATGGGAGGTCTTTAAAGCCCATCTGCCTACTGCAGGTGTGCCGTGTAGGAGTAATAATATATGATTGGTTTGACATTCCATGGCTAAAGAGCTTCTACAATTTTGGATTTGATCACTTCAACATGTCCTGGAAGAAGATTGGCATTTGGGGTCTTATAGATTACCTATTGGGAAATAGTGGTCCATTTGCATCAGGCGACTGGATACTTCCCGATCTTACAATTCAGGGGTCGATCAGATTGAACAGCAATATATGTACATTTCCCGATACGTACTACTTCAGCTACGCCACCAAACGCACAAGGAAAATCATGGGTATGACAGTTCCCTCTGGCATTCTTGGGATCCACCCGTTGCTTTTCATCCGAGTTTTGCAAATGAGCCAATGGCGACACCCTCCTGATGTTGTGCCACCTTATAAAGGTTATCGGTGAGTAACACTATTTTTCATAACAAATTTTAGCTTGATGGACACACACTTGATTCTAAGATACTTGAAATCAAACTTTCATTTACTTAAATTTGCACTTTTTGAGTCATTGATGGATTTACAGCGATGAAGATTGGTGGGACAACGATGGAGCACTCAATACCATATCCATGACACGCCCTTGTTTCCCAGTTGAACATCCTAGTCATTTTGTTGTACAAGATTCTGACTGCCTACCTTTGCAACCAGGCATCTGGTTCGTTACCTCCACCCCTCAAGTGCTATGTGAAAATTATTTTTTGTTATGCACTTAATTATGATATCTAGCAAGATAATCTATTGGGAACATCCAGATTTCAGGATTCTAGTTCAACACAAACTAGATTCTGTATGTGCATCTTATTTGCATGTTTTTTTTTCTACAAAGCTCAAATGAGATAGAAAATAGTAATACGCAGTTGAGTTCTGTTCAACTAGAAGCAAAAGTGGAACCTTTCTAAATAAGAATGATAAGTGATACTGGTCTAACTATTGTATTTCTTAATGTAAGTGATCTTTTTTAATGTAGGTATTACAAGATTGTGGAAGGCGATCACATTCTTTTCATTGTGAACCGGGAAAGGGCTGGAACTCAATTTGATCTGATATACGACAGTATTTTTGAGCGATGCAGGAAGCACGTATTCAGAAAGAATCCAACGCTACCTAATCATCAAGTACACCATTAGCTCATGTATGTTACTTTCAATTACTTGTTTGCAATTGCGCTTTTTTTTTTGGCAGATCGTTTTTCCATTTTTCTTTGGCCTCTTATATATGGGTGTAAATAAGAATGTCTGTCCATTTTTTTCCCCTTTTACATCTTTTGAGTTTATAAACAAATGCATTTGCTGTGCACCTCACTTCCAGTTCTATATTGTAATGTCCAGACATTTAGAAGAGAAAATCATAAATAGGGCCTGCTTAACCCCATTTTTGGTGTGGAATGCATTTTGGAATAATAGATTGATGAACAATGTGTGGTTAAAAATGAAGGAGAAGTTTTTGGATTTACATGTAATATTATTTTATTGAAAAATGTGTCGTTGAAAAGTTGAAAAAATATATATTTTTTGAAATAAAAATGAGGATCAAATAAGGGCATAATTGGAAAATAAAAAAATCAAGATTTGTTTTTTGGGAATAATTGATTGTACAAGAAATTTCTGTACATGCAGATTACAGGTGAACACCTGATTGATGGATTTTCCTTTCATTTTTTCCTGAACAATGCTATGTGTACAATGATTAGTGGTTGACAACACTTACAACACACTCACATTAGTGTGGACCCCACACTAATGTGAGTGTGTTGTAAGTGTTGTCAACCACTAATCATTGTACACATAGCATTGTTGTTTTTTCCTACTACCAATGAAAAGGTGGCACTTGCCCACCTGTATAAATTTTGACATAGAAAACCTATACATGTAGCAGCTCTCTTTGCTTTTGTAGTTTCCTAGCCCCTGCTCGGTAGGGATTTTTAGTAGATTTTGATAAAAAATGATAAAATGCGTGGTTGAAAAGTTGTGGATTTCATGAAATATGTGATTAAAATTCATTGTTGATATTGACTTAAAATAAAATTTGGATTTAACAAACAGGGGCTTAATTTAGTCGAATTTATCTATAAAATTAGAATCTCGTTTTGATTATGATTTGTTTTGAGTCCTTAAATGTGTTTAGGAGTTTATAAATTAAACATATTTTTCTTGATTAATAATATATTTTAGTTTTCCCGTTAATTGGTTGATTCTAATATTTATTTGATGGATTACAAATAGTTATAACGTCCGTTCGAGCGAAATTCGAGCAAACATCCATTCGTATGTTATGAACAAGACACTTATTAGTTATTATTATTCAAGTTTTCATCATGCATCACATTGATTCTTTTTTGCATCAATTCTTTCTTGACCAAATGCATCAAAAGGAGCATGTACTATTTCCTAAGATACTGTAGTTTCTCTTATGATTTAGTTAGGACATTTATCTTTTGCTCTCCTTGTGTAAGTTGGGAAAGGGCAGGGTGGGTTACCTTTGAGAGCTAAGTCTAAGATCTCGGCGGTCAATTTTATTGTAACCAATTGACTTCATCGAGAAAGGTTTTTCATTTAGGTCACTTAGTTTTGGTAAGCTTGCCAAATAAATTTAGAAAATTTTCTAGTCAAAATTTGTGCCAAAACCTCAAATATTTTATTAATTATGGCTATTTAGTAATACATAGTGAGTGTAGTGTCGTTTTACCAAGATGACTAGAATGGACAAGGTATAGTGTTGAGAAAGAACTTTGCTACGAATACAGGGAGATTCTCCCTGTGATTGCCTATTGCCCAAAATTAATTCTGTTAAAAAAAATACATACCTAAAAATCATTGAGAAATGCTACCTTTACTGGGAATCTGTACAGGAGCATGATAGATGCAACGCTTGCATCTGTAAGGCTATGTGCACAGATCCTCTATATAGATAACAAAATTCACAGTGTTTTAAACTGAGAGAGACAAAGTGTTAATTTAATGGACAAAACTGATGAGAATTGTTAGTTAGAAATTAATGCAAAAAGAAGAGAGAATGTGTGACTGGAATAAAAAATCTCATCAACTTTGCCTAGTTTGCTTATATATTTCAAACTTCTTGCAGAAAATAGAAATGTAATAGTAATTCTCGTCAACTTGGCCGAGTTTGATGAAAATGCCTAGATAATTTGATATATATATATATATATATATATATATATGCAAAAAGGAGGAGAGATGACTCGAATAGAAGAAAATTGGTCTACATTATTTTTTTCATTCTAATTTTTCTACTCATTTTCAACCACACATTCTTCAATAAAATAATATTTTTCATCACATCAATAACTTTTCCTTCTTTTTCAACCACATATTCCCCATTACATCAACAGTAAAAATGCATTCTTACCTTCAAAATGTGCACCAAATGGGGATTTAATACGAAAATTCAAAAATAAGCATAAGCCCTTATTTGGCCCACATTAATATTTTCATTTTTTTTTACTCATATTCAATCACACATTCTTCAATAAAATAATATTTTTCATCACATCGATAACTTTTTCTTTTTTTTCAACTATATATTCCCCATCTATCACATCAACAAAATACATTCTTCTACCCAAAATGTGCACAAAACAGGGGCTAAATAAGAAACTCGATAGTAGTGAAATTACACGCATTAAAGTTACATAGCTTTTGACATGGTTTCTTGGGATTAGATTCCGGGTTTGGGCTGATATATATTATCTCTGTTTGGTTTAACTAAAAATTCTGATTAAAATTTAGGAAAATTTTCATATCTAAGAAATTAAGTATGTCTCATTTCAAAATTAATAAAAAATGTTTAAAATTTCAAAAATTAGATATTAATTAAATTTGTATTTATGAAATAATTAATTAAATATATATTTTATTAATTAAATATATTAAAGTCATAATTTTATACTATCGAGTCACAAATTATTGAATTAATTGGTCATAAATTATTTCTCGATCACGAATTAAAAAAATTATACGTCACAAATAATTTCACACTCAATTCAAAAATTTTATAGGTCACAAATCAAATAAATTTATAGTTCACAATTTATTTATCGATCACAAATTCTATAAGTCACGATTCACGACTCAAATTTTCAGTTCACATATTATTTATTAGTCATAAGTTATCGATCTCATATTATTTATCGGTTACATATTATTTATTGATTACAAATTAATCAAATAACTGAGGACAAATGTTCAAATAGCTGACACAAACTCTTCATCCCACCCTACCAAAATAGTTGGTCACAAAACACCCAAATCATTGGTTAGAAACACTCGAATTGTTGGTCACACACACTTTTAAGCTCATTCCAACTCCAACCCCAATCCCAACCCTACCACCAACCTCGATTGAATGTCGAGTCACCTCACCATCGCCGCCAACACCACAACAACGAACATCACCACTGGCATCGAACCGCCACCACCAACTACTCCCAATCATCACCACCACCACCATTAACAACCACCATTTGCAAACTTAAAACAATTAAACCACCAACTAACCAACCACAAAAACAACCACAGAACTCCGGTGAAGCACATCAGATCAAATGAGGAAGAAATTATCGTAAAAAAACCCCAAACCCCTCTCCCCAAAATTTTTTTGCGGCATCGGCCCCATCTAGCCATAGGCGGTGCACTATCTCAAGCACAACATCGACAAAGCTATTGCAAGTTCGAATACAATAGTCGTACGCATGTCACTGTTGCAGCAGCGACTGTAGCTCGTAGAGTCGGCGTACAGTGTCGTGGCGTCATAGCAATTCGTCTTCTCGTCGGTATTGTTCAATGAGAGCATGTGGGATAGAGAGAGGAGAGAAAATAGAGATGATGCGTTTAGGGAACCCCTTAAGCTTCCCACATCGATACCAAAAGGAAGCCTATACTTGAGAGCAGGACCAGAACTTGGTTTCTGGATATCCCTAGTCCTACTCTTTATTTCCATCATTTCGCTCTGGATCGAGAGCCGTCCAGGGACTGGACGGCCGGAGGGAGCTTGCTTATAGAAAGAAGATAGGACGGCCAGTCTGTCGAAAAAAGGTCGAACAGGTCAAGGATATCTTCTCTCCAAAAGACCAAGATATTGGCAGAGGATTCATCTGAGCGAGATGTTCGACATTCATCAGGCACATTCGCAGAAAGAAGAGATCTCGATCTCAGTCGAATCAAGGGAATCCAAATGATAAGCGTTTTCATGTGGGTGGTTAGGCATAGGTTGGGTATGATGAATATGTATATTTAATTTTGAAATGTAAGTATTAATATTTAAAATTTTAATTATCATCTGATTTTTTAAAAAGAAACTTGTAAATCCTAATTTTGAAATGTGAAGTTTAAAACTTTGGTAGACTATAATTTTCGCTAAAATTTAAGTTAAAGTCAATAATTAATTTAAACACATGTATTATGAGATTCTCATTTTTACAACAACATATTACACCAACTTTTATCAAAATCTATTAAAAACTTAATTTTTATCTAAATTAAGCATTGTAACAGGAAATCGATCTAGCCCATATAAGAGAACACGCTAATTCCAGTCCACCGACCTTAATTAAAGCACAAAGGACTACATGTCTACAGACCAACATTTTCTGGGATCTGAACTAGGGCTGGACAAAACTTTCGAACCGAACTGAACCGAGCGATTCTTTAGAAGTTAAATACCCGAACGGGTATTTGAATTGAGAAGCGATGGGTTTGGTTCAGTTCTTGGTTCTAGACCAAAAATCGAAGAACCGAATCTAAATATTTCTTAAAATTTTTTATATTGAATTAATTAAAGTATTTTAATTTTTTCTAAACAAATTAGCAAATTAACTAATTTAGTGATTAATGCTCCAGCTCCCAAGCCAAGTTAGGCCTAGATAGCCCAGCCCAGCCCAACTTCTAAATTCAATTTTTTGTTTAATTTTTTGGCTCAATTATTAATTTCATTGTTAGCCCAAAGATCTAGATACTTTTAAGTTTTTATCCCCCTTTTCCAATTTTATACTTTCATTCGGTAAGCACAAGTTCACCAACCCCAAATCATTTGATAAATTGAAAACCTACATCTACATGTCCAAATCGAAGTCACCGACTGTCGAGTCCGACTTTTCCTCTCCAACTGCCTATCGAAGCTACGAATGAATATGACCTTAGTTCTATTTATGTAGTGTTACTATAAATGTTAAAAAAAATTAATTATGATACGGAACTGAATAGAATCGAACTCGAACTGTTCCATAATTATATTTGAACCCGATGATTCCATTTATTAAATACTCGAAAATTTTGGTTCGGTTCTCTTCAAAACCAAACCGAGAACTGAACCGAACCGGACAATGTCCAACCCTAATCTGAACAAAAGGGGGGTGGATGGATGGGCTTCTAGCAATTTGGGCCTTAAACCCAAATTGCAAGTGAGCTTTTAAGTTGAAAGTCATTTTTCGACCGGGGGTATTTTCAAAAAGTTCAAGCGTTTTTTCTTCTTCTTACGTAAATCCCTCTTCAATAGAAACTTGATGAGTTAATCCACTACACATTTTAGAAGCCTCACCTAATTACGTCTCATTTGATTAAGATTTGAGATGAAAAGGTGGTGGTGGTGGCGCAAGCAAATGATGATTGAAATAAGCAAAACATTTGCGACAATTTTCAACGGTGTATCGAAACATTTATCTATCAAATTTTGCTAAGAAACACAAAAGATATTTAGTCCTTGGTAAAGGAAAACCCAATGAAAAAAATTCCTTGGCTTTTCTAGATACGGACTTTCAAGTCATTTTCTTGAATTGGGTAAAAATGCATGAACCATGCCCCCACATGCACCTTATGATACAGCATATGGACACGTGTAATTATCCTCTGCACATGATAGTCAAATCATCGTTTACTATTTATTTTCAACTTAATACACAATTTATAAACATCTAATAATATTTTTTAATTTCCAATTTAACCATCATTATTTGTAGAATATATTTTTAATTTTTTATGATCTGCCTATCTAATCTAATCAACATAAAATGATTGATGATGCCTAGAAAATGATATGACCAAACAACTATCCCAATGATAATAATTTAGAAAATGTTAGTGATGTCTTTGTCAACGTTTAAGTGACAGGTAGTACACAATTTATTTTAGATATTGTGTTTGAAGAAATAATTTTTTATTTTCTTTTTTTGTATATATTTTAGGTCGGTTTAGTTCATAATATGATATGAAATAGACAATGTCGAAATTTTGTTAAAGATTTGACGTCTATCTGACATTTAAAAGATGAAGTTTCGAGTTCACTAAAATTATTCGTGATGAGTTGTGTCAGTTAAAACATTTTAATGAAGTTAATCAATATAATAATTGTGAGAAGTCATCGAACTGTTAGGAGAATGGTATGTATTATTAAATATAGAATGCATAAAAAACAAACGTATAATTTGTTATACTCCGATCACAATATTGTATTTCAGTGCATACATTACGAATGTAAATATTATTAACCTATTTGATATACTGAATTACAAAGTTTGATAAATACAGACAAAAATATTCAATTTTATTATTTATAATGAATAATTTTGTCTAATTCGATCTACCAAATGAGTGGTATAAGTGTGAATACAAGTAAAAATTGGCAAAGGCTTGTGCAACATGCCGACCCAAAAGCAACGGCATAAGAAGATTCCAAAACAAAGTCAGTCATGTCAAACTCTGTATTATTATTTTTTTTATTTTTTAAATTCCTTCTTTTGATCCACTTTTTGTTTGACTTTGAGTCAAAGACATAACATGCACTTCTATGGCCGGTCAATGCTGCATCCATATGTAGTACTGGATCCATATATATTTTTTTGGGTGATTTTCATAAATGTCACTAAAAAATTTGGATGTGCACTAAATTTGTTCAAAAATGTCATTTTTTTAATATGAAAGGTCCAAATTACCCTTAGGTCAACTTTGTAAGAGCAATTAATGTTTGATTGGAATGCCATTAATGGTTTGATTTGATGATTAAATTTTGATTATTTTATTCATTGTATATATGTATATTATATTGATTAAAATGTATTTTCTTCAAAAAAAATAAATAAAAGAAATTCAAAACCTAACATAAACAAACCATAAGTCCTAAATCCTCATCTATTATCACATATTTTCTTCCAAGAACTTCATCTTCTTCATTCCTTCATCAAGAACACATGAGTATTTAATTGATCATCCATTTGAAGAGGTTAGCTATTAGAAATTGTTTATATTTTCATCTCTTATCTCATTATTTCGTAAATGTTAAATACAATATGATGATAATAAATTTCATTTTTTAAAACTATTACTCATTGATTTATTTGGTTTTTGAATTTTTTTTTTTACGGTAAAGATATTTATAATCGTTCATTAAATGTAATCGATTTCATATTTAATGAAACATTGACTTATTTTTTTTTCAAAATACATTGTCATATTGAATGAGAATTGATTATTACCATTAATGTTCTACAATAATATCATCCTAAAATTTGTAGACTAATTTGATAATAGTTATTCAATCACCCCATTTGTTTCCCATTATTTGAACACAAGAAGTAATTTTTTTACCTTTTTTTTTCAACACATGGGTCCCACCGTGAGATAGTGCAGTCAAAAGTTACGGCTACTACTACATGTAACGGTTGGAATTTTCATTAAAATGAGGTAAAAAAATTTGGTCCCAGAGGCCATATACAAAAAATCGAGATTTAGGATTTTCCAGAGAGTGCTCGTCAATGTTTGTAAGTTGTTTTTATTGTTGGGATTCCCCTCTTTATGAATTGGGATCCGTCCAATTATTCCAGCATTTTGATTGAGTCATCCACATTGAGTGCTATTATGTGTATATACATGCTATTATTTTGATTGTATCCTTCCTGTTGATACAAAATTTCTCTAATTTAAGAACAAAGTTCTCAGAGTCTTTAACCCACGTTGAAGCCTAGAATTTGGTGACTTGGGATCATCGATCACATTGCCTAATTGATAGGGCATGTTTTCCACGCCTTGTAAGAATATGTATGCATTTAAAAAAAAAAAAATTACTCTTAAAAAATTTAAAATCCGTTTCATATAGTAAAAGTTATTGATATGCCATCTGTTTGCATTTATATTTGGATCGGACAATTTGAAAATTTCTTCCGTTTAAAGATGAGATTTATCTCTTACATAAAATTTATCCTTATTTTATCAGATATTTTATTCCTCTTAATTATACGAGTGTAATTGATGCTCTTACCCTTTTTGGGAATTTTGTCAATTAATAATCGGGGGAAAATAAAAATCTGTTATAACCACATTTATTGAAAGAAACCCAAATTAAAATAATTACAGATTTCTATATTTAACCATCGCTGTCCTATAAATAAAGAAGCACAGGCAGAGAACATATAGTGTGTGAGTTCAGTTATATACTATTGGAGGTGTTCTTTCAGTAACCCTAAAAGACTAAGAATTGAGACAAAGATGTGCGGCTCAGATCAGGCCATTGTAACCAAAGGCTCGAAGAGTTCTTCAGGTGTTGTGCCTGAAGCCACAGAGGATAACTTCAGGCCGAACCTGCCGATCGACGCCATTATCAATCTAGATCAGTAAGTCTTTCACCAATGTGTGTGTGTGGCACTTTCTTGATGATATTTTAGTGTTTCACCAATGTGGTTAATATGGCACTGTTTTGTTTATTGGTTATACCATGATCTTCATGCTAGTCATTAAGATTATCCTATACAAGATAATCAACTTCTAATTTGGATCTTCCACATAACAGATCATAGTGGTGAAAAGGATTTATGTGGTCGACCTTTTATTAATAAGAATGTTTTATTTAATGAGACTGATGCAATTTTATTTTATTTTTTCGACAGCGGTGATCCTACAATGTTTGAATCCTACTGGAGAAAACTGGGAAACACGTGCACAGTTACGTTCACAGGATATCAATCTCTAAGCTATTTCTCCAATCCGAAAAACTTGTGCTGGTTTTTGGAGCCAAAACTTGAGGAAGAGATAAAGAAATTGCACAATGTGGTAGGCAATGCAACAGTAGAGGGTTATCGTATTGTAGTTGGAACTGGATCGAGTCAGCTCATTCAGGCTGTATTGTATGCCCTTTCTGATCCTCTAAATGAGCCAAAGCCTATCAATGTTGTATCGGCTACTCCTTACTACTCCGTACGTGTTATCTTGTCCAAAACCTTAAACTTTTAGAGATATGGTAGAATTTGCATAAATTGATAGTGATTAAACTCAAGTTATTGCTTTATGATTAGTTTGACTTTTAAATTTCTGAATATTTAATTAAAGTCAACTAAATCAGACATAAAATGAAGTTTCTACTATGGCAAGACAAGCCTTGTCCCTTGCTGAGGCTTTTGTTGGTTGAATGTTTAAGATCTGACATGACAAACATGGCAACATTGACATGTGCAAAGACTAATAATATAACATGAAAGTGCTATTAAATTACCACAGTCAGTGATCACTGACGCACATTCGTAAACCTTACGGACTATAAAATTGCCGGCAAGTTCTGGTCGATGCTAATTCAGTTGTAATTTTTTTGCAGTCATATCCAGAAGTGACAGATTTTGTAAGGTCTGGACTCTACAAATGGGCAGGTGATGCTCACAATTTTGATAAAGATGGGCCCTACATAGAAATGGTAACTTCTCCAAGTAACCCTGATGGGGTTATTAGAGAACCTGTTGTGAATAGAGCTCAGGGGACGCTAGTTCATGACCTTGCTTACTACTGGCCACAATACACTCCAATTACTAGTCCAGCAGATTATGACATTATGCTGTTCACAATTTCTAAATGCACTGGACATGCGGGATCAAGAATAGGGTAAGTTTCTAAAGAACCTCAAACAAATTAGGCAAAAAACTTCCTTTTAAGTAACTTACATTTTTTGGGATTTACCAACGTACTCCGACCTATTAGATCATGTTCTTGTAGAAGCAGATCAAACCAAATGAAGCTCACCCCTATCTGTAAGATACAAATGCATTCACTTTTATCAAACATGTTTAGACAAGCATGCTCTTGAGTATTTTGAATCACGTTCTTGCAAGAGGCAGATTGAACCAAAGGTGACCAACCCCAGTGGTTACATGCAAATGCATTAATTTTTTATTAATTTATTTTTGTTGATTCTTGGCTCTTGTTTCAGATGGGCACTGGTTAAGGACGTAGATGTGGCAAGGAAAATGGTGAAGTTTATTGAGATTAACACAATTGGAGTGTCCAAAGAATCACAACAAAGAGCAGCCAAGATCCTGGAAGTGATTACTGATAGCTGCAGTCAAACAGTTCGGACCCCTGAATTGGATAACTTTTTTGAATATGGCCAGCACCACTTGACTGAAAGGTGGAAGAAGTTGAAGGTAATTGTCAAGCGCAATGGACTCTTTACTCTACCCAAGTTTCCCCTTCAGTATTGCAATTTCACTGGAGACTTCACTAAGGCACATCCCGGTAATTAATTATGTAACCTATTTATTAAAATCTGGACAATTAGAGTTCAGCCACGTGTTGATACTTGTAATACAGGAGGTGGGACTTGCCACTGTTAGTGGTTTCGAATATGCTTATGAGTATTGACATGTGGCTGAACCAACAAGATGATGTTAGATTTAAAATATTTTTTGACATTTGTTTTGTGATTTTTCAACAGCCTTTGCATGGATGAAATGCAAAGAAGATGTTGATTGTGAGGAGCTATTTAGAGGGCACAAGATTCTTACGAGAAGTGGAAAGCGCTTTGGTAGTGATCAAAAGTACGTGAGAATAAGTATGCTGAGTCGGGATGAGGAGTTTGATCTCTTTGTGCAGAGGTTTTCAGCTTTCCATGGGATTGCAAATGGAAATTAAGAGCTTTTATGCCCACACAGAGTATTGCTAGGTCTACATAGAGTTTTGCACCTATTACCTATATATTTAGGCATTGTGGTGAGGCAGAATTAGATGAAGTGATACAAATTTTTTGTGCTTTTCAGTCCGTAGCTTATGAAATATTATGTGCTAGAACTTTCAATATTTGTTTAGTTTAATATTATTGACCAGAAAAATTTTAATCAACGAATTTGAGTTTTGAGTGCTTGTATTCAAAGGGTAAGCCTATAGCCACGCGTCACAAATTTGAATCCTTTCATCCAAAGAGAGAATATGCACTGGAAAAGTCAAGGAAAATGCAATCCGTGTAGCAGTCACATAAAAAACCAAGCCTCTGACACGAAGAAAAGCTTTTATTGCAGAATAGCTTCTTCATTTTTCTTTTCCCAATTTCATTGAACAGTAATATAACAAACAGAAAGGATTGAGTCATTTTTCACTTTCTCAATATGGGCAATCTATAAACGGAGAATCGTGAGTTTTAACTCCTCGAGATGTCAGACCGGGTACCGGGGTGTTTTTCTAGCAAGAATATGACCTTCCCACGCTCCTGTAGGCGAACTTATGGGTACGTTAGTAAGACAATGAACATGTACACGCAATTGATTAAGCTCTGTCTCCATATTCTTAGATGTTTAGAGCATTATTCGTCTCCCAATTCCTTCATGACATTCTCTATCGTAGCCACTATATCTGCTAATATTCAGAAATCCAATTAGTATGTCAGATTCTTATTATTATCTTTTTCGCATTCAGCAATTCTAACACGTTGGAACTATATATTTACCTGAGCAAAGATTCCTCCAAGTTTTAAAAATATACCAACAAACAGGTTCTACCGATCATTAACAGTTTATTATGTTAAAACATACCTTCGAAAGAAGAACCTTCGAGATATTGCTGCAAGAAAATCAAATTGCAATATTAACGGAAGCAGAGCATATTCATTATCTTAAATCTCATATTTGAGCGGTGGGGAGGTTTAGAGGACAAAAATCTGTAGCATGAAATCAAGTTTTAAGAACCATTATTTGGGTTTTAAGATCAACTTCCTCAGTTGCTGCTGGTGTTTCTGCAGGTAGATAATTTGAGTAACCAAGTGAGTAACTAATGTCGAATCTTCTAATGAGTGCACCTTAAGAACATTCATGAACTGTTCGGCTTCAAAGTTGGTCAAAAACCGGAGTGTAAATTTCTGGATCTGCAAACACGCATAAAAATTCACGAACACAAATCCTGATGAACTTAATTATATTGTAGCAACTAAAACCATTGAGTTAAACTCATTGGATTGCACATATAGGTCAATCCAGAATTTCAGCTTGATAAAGTTCATAACCATGAGCATGACTGTCCAGACTCTAATGCCACTGCGAGTAACATACTCTTTGGAGAATTATTTTATAAATGAAAAACTTCTTTATAAGACAAACAAGTCACAGGAAAAGCTCCATCACAGGAAAAATTAGTAGGAGTTTGAAATTTTTTAGCTGCTTGCCTGGCCTACTCCATCTGTGTAGCTAACAAAAGCTGCTCTGCTCCCCCGTGAAGGAAATCCAGATACATGACAAGAATTGAAACTTTGAGATATAATGCTACTCCTGTACCATTGACAGAACCACTAAATTTGTTACATTGTCGATTGAAAATTCGCAAACCCCAATGATACTTGTGAAAAATCTCAATAGATAAGGGAATAACATATCATCAGAATTGATTCACCAAAAGAAATTATTAGAAGTGCTGAAAAGCAATCGATCACGGCAGTATATTATTACAACTGAGAGAATGAAGACTGAATTGGAAGACATTATTCATCTCAATTGAGGAAAGTCGATGATATGCACAATAAATATACATCAAGGTAAAGTAGAAAGAAAAAGAGCGGGAAGATGATAGCTGGTAAACTAACTGTTGGGAAATTTCACACCAATTTCCCTTTTCTACTTAACCCGCAGGATCTTTTGTTATTCGGAATAATAATAGCAAACAAGAAAAATAAATAATACAACGCACAAATTTAAACGGACCGTCAAAACTTTTCCACTATATGAAAAATTGTTACAATCATATAGAATTTTTCACTCACCAACCTAATCCCAAAGTAAACCAAAGAAAAATAAAACATCAGCCTCTCCTTTTTCCCGTGAACCTGCCGAAGCTTCTCCTTTACAAAGCTACAAATACAATGGTTGAATAATATATATATATATATATATATATATATATATATATATATATATATAACCTCCAATGTTTGTCTATATATATATTAATTCAACAACTCTCCAGTAGCGTTAACACCTAAGGAAGCAGCCTTTGTACGTATGCATATATTTATTATTCCAGGCTTCAAAGAAAGCACTTAAGCACACACAAAGACCTACCCCGCTTCTTTTCTCCAGTGAGAACCGGCAGCATTTCTTCTTTTCACAAAGGAGCCGCCTTTATTTTTCTCTCACTCTCAGGTCACACGGCCACACACAGGCCACGCACTGGTCACACCAAAAATAATGGAAGTGTTCCATTATTTATAGGACCAAATAATCAAGTAGAAGAGTTTAATTTAAACTCAAATAATGACTCCAAAATCGACTATAACTTGAAGATCAAATTCTAACAGGATTCAGCCTTCAACTTAAATTAGAAGTCTTCTATATAATAAACACCTTTTATTATTTGCAATAGGAGTCCTCCAACTTTTGACCTTTGAGGCAATTATCCAACAATCTCCACCTTGCCGAAAACGAGTCAAAATCTTGCCATCTCTTCTACAACTTTGAATCACAATACTTTGGGAAAAACAGGTAAGAATTTGCGACACTTTGACGATCCCATACTCCACCATACGAGTATAACCACTCAGAATAACCTCCGAGCATTTCATCGGCTACATGTCGAAGCAACCTGCTGATAGTTATGGTGAAACTCTCTCACTGACTTTCCAAGAGAGCTCATCAGCCATCGACACTACAACACCACCACATACCCACACACCTTGCATCAAATGTCAGTCAATACTATGTGCAGATATGTTGACTCGCGCCAGTAAGAACACATCCTCTATCATGGCAACTGGCAACATGACATGAGGACGTTCTCATCTTACTTTACAGCGCATCAAGCACGTCCTCCTCCAACAGGAGAGACGCATTGTCCAAACCCGAGCAGTTAGCCGACCCTGCTCTACTTTTTGGACAATTCCTCTTCACGTGACCAGTCTGACCGCAGTTCCAACAAGTTGCCTTTTTCTTCATGAAGTTTCCCCTCTTCCCCTTTTCAGCCACAAACGCCGCATTGTCAGAATGAATATTCTGACCCGCCAATCTCCTTTCTTCTGAGATTAATTTGCTTGTCACTTCTGCGAAACTCACAGTTTCCTTCCCATACATCAAGATCGGCTTGATGTGTTCATAGGTAGACGGAAGAGACCAGATGAGACGTAATGCCTTATCCTCATCATCTATCTCCACTCCAATAGCTTCCAGTTCTGAAACAATCCCATTGAGAGCACTCAGATGGTCTGAGATTTTTGTACCTGTCTCCATGCGCAATAAATGAAATTGCTCCTTCAAGTACAGCCGATTTGAGATGCTCTTTGTTTGATATAGTTCTTCTAGCTTTTCCCACAATTACTTTGCAGCAGATATTCCATGAATATTTGCAAGAACATTTTTAGCCAGAGAGAGACGTATCATGCTTGCAGCCTTCAAATCCAATTCCTCCCAATTTTCATCGCTCATACTGGATTCAGCTTCCTTGTCAGAACTCTGGGTTGGTTTTCCTTTCAAAGCCTTGTGCAGTCCAGCTTGGATCAATAAATCCCTGACCTGTACTTGCCACAAGCCAAAATTGATTCTCCCATCAAATTTCTCAACGTCATATTTCAACGACATATTTTTTCTGTTACTCCAACACTCTGAACCACCCGACTCTCTGATACCACTTGTTGGGAAATTTCACACCAATTTCCCTTTTCTACTTAACCCGCAGGATCTTTTGTTATTCGGAATAATAATAGCAAACAAGAAAAATAAATAATACAACGCACAAATTTAAACGGACCGTCAAAGCTTTTCCACTATATGAAAAATTGTTACAATCATATAGAATTTTTCACTCACCAACCTAATCCCAAAGTAAACCAAAGAAAAATAAAACATCAGCCTCTCATTTTTCCCGTGAACCTGCCGGCTTCTCCTTTACAGGCTACAAATACAATGTTTGTTTAATATATATATATATATATATATATATATATATATATATATATATATATATAACCTCCAATGTTTGACTATATATATATTAATTCAACAACTCTCCAAAGTAGCCTTAACACCTAAGGAAGCGACGCTTTGTACGTATGTATATATTTATTATTCCAGGCTTCCAAAGAAAGCACTTAAGCACACACAAGACCTACCACTGCTTCTTTTCTCCAGCAGAACCCTACAAGACTTCTTCTTTTCACAAAGGAGCCGCCTTTATTTTTCTCTCACTCTCAGTCACACGGCCACACACAAAGCCACGCATCGGTCACACCAAAAATAATGGAAGTGTTCCATTATTTATAGGACCAAATAATCAAGTAGAAGAGTTTAATTTAAACTCAAATAATGACTCCAAAATCGACTATAACTTGAAGATCAAATTCTAACAGATTCACCATCAACTTAAATTAGAAGTCTTCTATATAATAAACACCTTTTATTATTTGCAATAGGAGTCCTCCAACTTTTGACCTTTGAGGCAATTATCCAACACTAACTTGCGGTTGCCTAACTAACATCCCACTCGAGCCGGCCATCCTAACTATATGCAATGGACGTAATATTCCCCTCAAAATGCGCTTAAAATGTTCTTTACACACATCTTGGACATTAATGGAGCTAGAGTTGATATAGGTAACGGTTTGGTGAAGGTGTCGACAAGCTGAAATTGTGACACGATTGGAAGCAACTTAATCGCCCCATCTCGTGATTTTGTCTCAAATGAAGTGGCAATCGATCTCTATATGCTTCATTCGCTCGTGGAAGGTTGGGTTATTAGCAATCCGAATTACACGAGGTTATCATGATAGATCATTCTTTGGAGAAGTGTCATTCACCCGCAAATCTTTCAACAATTGTTTGATCCAAATAACCTCACTAGTTGTGGCCGCAAGAGCCCCGTATTCGGCACTTAGCGAGATGAGCAAGAAATGGTAGGTTGGATTTAGATCTCCAAGCAACCAATGAATCACCAACGAAGATGCAAAACCCAAAGTAGTAGACTTTCGTGTATCAATGCAAGATCCCGGTCGGCATCGAGAAAAGGCTCGAATTTTGATGGAATTAACAGTCTTGAGGAGAAGTAAAGTCCTTGGCAGGACTTCCTTTCAAGTAGCAAAGGGTGATGAACAGCCCTGAGATGAGGTATCCTTGGTGAGACATATATTGACTTAATTTGTGACCGCAAACGTGATATCTGGTCTATTGAGTGTTAGATATATCAACCTTCCAATCAGGTAAGAGATCTCCTTCGGTTGGTGAGGTTAATTACGGAATCCATTGGGTGTTGACAAGCTTGCGATCCAGGTAGCACCGCATCTTCTACCAATTTTAAAGCATAATTCCTCTATGAAATGACTATCCCAGAAGAAGCTCGAGCAATCTCAATTCCCAAGAAGTATTTTAAACATCTCAAGTCTTTTAACTTGAATTGAGAGTGCAAGAAATCCTTTAATTTGTTGATTACCTGTGTGTTAGGCCCAGTGATGACTATGTCATCAACGTACACTAGAGTAAAGCAATGAAAGTGCTTCCTGAACCTTTGGTAAATAAGGAATAGTCGGCTTTAGATTGAGTAGACCCATGTTGGATAAGAGCACTGGAAAACTTGGAGTTCCACTGTCTCGAAGCCTCGCTAAGGCCATACAATAATTTGTGTAATTCGCATACCAAGGTCTCCCCCTGTTTGAGAGGTTTAATAAGGTCATAACTAGGAGGTAGGTCATATAAACCTCCTCAAACAAGTCACCATTCAAGAAAGCATTGTTAACGTCAAGTTGAACCAAATCCCGATTACGAGACGTCTGCAAGAGCAAGCGACACTTTGTGATATGATCCTAGCCACCGGAGAAAAAGTATCAAAAAATGGATGAACTGATGTAGAGTGATGTATACTGCAGTATATGTGGATTCACACTTGTCCAAATTAGCCGAAACCTTTGTGAAGTGGATGCCAGGTGAGAGGACAACGTTGTCATCAAGTGTTGATATTGGTTCAAGTTCGAATCTGCATAAATTTGCTAACATCGGTTCTTTGATCCACATGCTTCTCATCCATCTCATGGAGTGTGAAACTTGATTAAAAGTGTTAGTTTTGGAAAAATGTTGAAAATTATTCCTTGACCTAGACTTGAATCCAGGTGGAAAACCATGAATTCTGTAGCACTTATCGATAGAATGCCCATGATACTTGTAGTGTGTACAATATGGCCTATCTGATTTTCTGTTACCAGGTCCACCTTGAGAATTATAGTTGAAATTGCCTCTCCCACTGTCAGATCTGAATGCAAATGCAGCTCCTCCATCTGAATCAACACTAATTGATGATGTGTGCATTTCTCTTTGGTTTTCTTCTTGTGAAATCAGTAAGAAAACCTTGTTAATTGATGGTACAGGATCCATTAGGAGAATTTGTCCTCTCACTTGTGAAAAAGAATCATGCAATCCCATAAGGAACACCATGATATATTCCATTTGGTAGTGTTTATTTAATTCTTGAACACCACCACAAACACACTTTCCACAATTGCAATTCGGCCGAAAATTACTCAATTCCTCCCAAATAGTTTTGAGTTTAGTGAAGAATACACTCATTGTGTTGCGATCTTGCATCAAATTCATCAGGTCCCTCTTTAATTGAAAAATTCGAGGACCGTTGTTCTGCTGGAATCGTTCCTTGAGATCGTTCCAGATCTCAAACGCTGAGGAAGCATAAATCACACTTGCAGATATATCTTTCGAAACGGAATTGAGAATCCAGGATATCTCCATATTATTGTTCCTAATCCATTAGTTAACCAAAGCTGCATCAGTAGTCTCTGGCTTCTTCATAGATCCATCTACAAACGCAAGTTTATTCTTGATTGATAATGCAATAGTCATAGCTCGAATCCAGGAGCCATAGTTCTCTCCTGTGAGCTGCTGAGTCACTAGCACCAGTCCAGGACTATCGGAATAGTGTAAGAAGAATGGGCTGGAAGGTTCATCAATGGCAGATTTGTAGGTAGTTGACCTTGAGTCAAATCCACTTTCCGAAAGTCCATTTCGAATTGGAATGATGAGATGATAACAGATTTGAATAGAAGAAAAAAAATGTGGAGTAGAATCAGAATGAAGGGAAAAACGCAGAAATCGAAAGGGAAACGATGAAGGAGATGATGCAGTTCAGTTCCTCTCAATTTTGCTCTGATACCATATTACAACTGAGAGAATGAAGACTGAATTGGAAGATATTATTCATCTCAATTGAGGAAAGTCGATGATATGCACAATAAATATACATCAAGGTAAATTAGAAAGAAAAAGAGCGGGAATATGATAGCTGGTAAACTAACTTGCCAGTTGTCTACCTAACATCCCAGCTGAGCTGGCCATCCTAACTATATGCAATGGACGTAATACATATATTCACAGAAGGTCACTTTAATCATGGTCTTGCTAGAAATATTATAAGAACGGAACTAACGGTTCCATGGGCAACAGATAAAGTTATACACATTCCATGCAGAACACAATAACCAGACATGTGAGTAGAATCACATACATATCATTGACTTGACCGCGCAATAACTTATTTTATAGATGGAACTGAAATTTAAAACAATTTTCTATACCTCATTCTCACAATGACTGCCTGGTCAATTATCATTTCAATAGTGTATATAGCTAATCCAGTCCTACTGTATATAGCTAATATAGTCAAGAGGACTGGAAACATCAGATGCAACATAGAGAAATGAAATTATGGTATTATAAGCGTGGACTAAAAGAAATTACCCAGAATATCTAGATTTTCTTATTACATACTTAAACTCTGCTGATAAATGTCGTGCAATGGATCATATAGCAGAAAAGAGAAATAAATGTAAAAAGGCAGAATTACAAGGTAAAGAATCGGGGAACAAAAATGTACTAAGGATAGATGACGTTGATAGAATTGATTTGAAAAATGCTAAATGCACACGGGAGTTGACACTCCCGTGTATACACCGTGTACATTTAGTAAAGCTCAATTGATTTTCAACTTGCGAGGACCTGGAAGCTGATAAAATCAAACAAAGGACCTGATAATAAATGCACAGAACACGTAAACTACAAAATACACCGAGAAGGTCAAAAATTGTATCTGCGTGGACTTTCCTGCTAATATATTCAAAGAGATGCTTTGATCAATTTAGTGTAGGACATTTGTTTCATTTCGAGATCTGGGGAAGTTTGCAGCTAATAAAATAGAATACACAGCACTGAATTTCTGAATCGCGATAAATAAAAAAACAGCTATAAATCAAACAGAGAACAGGATTCATTAGTTGCTGAACTACAAGGACTTTGGTGGAAGTTAAATCAAATAACAATAACTGCATTTAATGCGGAAACTATGACACATATGGAGTTGATTACTTTTTATCTACGAGGACTTCGAAGCTAATCAAGCTTCTGAATTAATCAAACAGAGAAGTTAAATTAGATTTTCAACTCGCGAGGACTTCAATGGAAGAACTAGGTGTCAAAAACAGAAACAAAAAGTACAACAACGCAAAAACCTGTTCAAATCGAAAAATATAACCGATTTGATTTTGAACTTACGAGGACTTTAGCTCGGAGAGAGAGCAAGAGAAATGCGTCGGAAAATCCGTTGGAGCTACCGTATACGAGCTGGAGGCAGGCCGTGAACGAGTACGAGGAAATCCACGCGCCGCGACGGGGGTGCTTCTTTTGGACGGCGGAGAGGAGAATGGGTGCGGCCGAGATTGGAGGAGCTGTAGTTGATGAAGTGTGCGTATCGGATTTTCCATTGATCTATGACTGGGGAGATTTGTGAGCGTGATTGCCTAGGTTTCCATTTCCAAGTGATTGTTTGGTATTGTAACCATTGATCCCGCCATTTTTGGTGTTTTTGAAATGAGACTTTTGTTTTGGGGGATTTTATTCTGTGACAGATGGGGACTGGAAGTCTGGAATGCAGATTTTTGCTACTTATATGAATTTTTAAACAAGCTGAATTTATTTATCAATAATAATGTTTTTTTTTTAACAAATATCTAGAGCATGTTTGGCTAAGTGTAAAATTCAATTAAAATTAAAAATATGATCGTTATTGTGTCTCACTCGTCTAATAAAAGTCAACAATATAACGACTAGTTTTTCAATTTTAATCTGATTTTAATCTCTACCTAACAGAATCCTATAATATCGTGAATACCCATGCGAATATGAAATTATGACTAAGTGCTTGTTTGAGAAAAATTATTTTATCAATTTTTTAACAGATGAAAGTTAAATTTTTATCAAACATTTAATGGACTCACAATTTTCGTTTTAACTTTTTGACATTTCTTCAACTTCATTAAAATCTATCCAAAAACCTCTAATCGTAGAAAGGGTATCCAACTCATTGCGAACTCATAAATTTGCGACTAAGATATCTTCCCTGATCCCCTCGTTTTATATTCAAGCTAGGTGATTTTACAAAATAAAAAATTCTCTAAGTAGCAGCCCTCGGCACATCATCAAGTCATATGCAAAGAGCATAATCTCTATAAAAGAGTGTTCTCGAAAACTAATTGTAACAACTATATTTGATAGAATTCACTTTTAAAATCGACTTGTAAAGAGATCAACCAACCCAAATTTCAAGGGAAAACCATTTATATTGATCAAATTAATCCATAGATGCTAATATTTTCTTCCTTCGCTAATAAATCTAATTAAGCATGGATTTACATCTGCACTATTGATCTGGCATAGAAGTATACATTCAGTTTCAAAGAAAGCTGAGTTTGAAAAAGTCTGATCCCAATTGACCAATACAATATGCCAAATACAAAATGATAAACTAAATGATTTTATTTTATTTTTCCGTTCGATTCATTGCTAGATTAATCAAAATCATGATTTAAAGCAACTTGACCAATACAATACACACACACACACACAAAAGGGAAATCTTCCGGTGTTTAAGCCTTAGCTTCTATTCAATATCTCTGTATACTTTCTAACTCTCTGAGAAGGAATATGCAGAAAAATTAGGAGAAGCAAATGTTTAAAACCACCATTAGACAAATGCTATGGCAGCAGAGAGTCTTGGAACTTCAAATGCGAAACATGTACCAAATTAATGTGCCAGTCACTCCAACTTTTGCTTATGCCAGATTACCTCGGGTTCTTTACATACTTTTTTTTTTTTTTCTGACCACTATAAAGTATCAACACCAAACAATATTCAACCTTACTCTTTCCTTACTTTAAACCCTTTTACACACCCTTTCTAAAGTCTCCCCCTTAACTAAAGTTTCCTTTCGACTTTCTCTTCAAGATTTTTCTTGTAAGTTTCTTGAGAATCTGTTCCCTCTTCCCTACAAAAACACTCCTCTTTTTTTTTTCCTTTCTTTTACTTACTATTTATAGAACTATAATTTTCTTGATTCTTGACAATGAGGGTATCCAAAAAGCTTCATCACATGGACAGTATTGCCGGGATTGCAATGCGAAGTCCGTTGAAGCCAATTTCGACAAATCCAGTGGGGAAAGATGATGAAGAGGAGCATGTAAAAACACCCACCTCTGCAGATTCGAGGATTCCTAGGATGTTGGCATGTCCACCTGCTCCGAAGAAGCGAAAACCGTCTTCAAGATGTCATTATTCTGGTGTTAGAGAGTTCTTCAATCTACCAGACTTGGAAACAGTTTTTCAGACCCTAACTTAGTATAACATTAAGGTTCTTGATTACTACAATTAGTATTGTTTAACCCCAAGTGGTTTTTAGTTTCTCTTTTTAATCTTTTCAATAACTCAGTTCATGTACATATCTCTCTCTCTCTCTTCTCTCACTCTATATTTTGGTGGGCCGAGGCGCCCCTCCAATGGGGAGGCGCCACTTGCCCTTTATGTGAACCATTATGTGTAATGCTATGTTCATATTTTTAGTATTGTTGATTAGTTGTCTCTTGAGGATAGTATTCTGCTTTGCATGTAGCATATCAATTAGAGGGAAATAAGCCGCTTATTTCAAGTTTGGTAGGGAAGATCATATGATACTCGAGCATAAGCAAGAAAAGAGAAGCTCGTCCAGCACCCCCTTTAAAGTTTGTATTTTTACTTTCGTATAAATAAAGATTCCACCAGCAGGGTGGTTTGATTAAAAATAAAAATCCAGTACTAAGTACTATACTAAACATATACTCATAGTTGTATCTTAAGATAAATTAAATTATGAGGAAGGTTTATCATATTTTGAAACTTAATAATTGAGCATTTAGATACATGAACATGTCAGTCAGTCTAGTTATCAACTGCATCCCTGAAAGAGCAAAGCTGAGTGTCCATGGGGTTCTCACAGAACCTCCACAGGTGGTTAATTTTTTTGAGTTATTCCCCAAGTACAGGGAATAACTCACAGAAATTAGGATTCCATCTTAAAATGTCAACCTTGTTAAGAGGAGTAACTCAAGATCTTTATTAATTGGTCTGTGTCAACATCATTTATCAATGTGAAATATATATTCCTTAACACGCCCCCGCAAGATAGTGGCTCATTTGAGCAGACCAATCTTGAAATCCATGTGCTCATTTTAGAGTCTTAATGGGATTGAATCACTCGTTGGAGCATAATGAGCTCTGATACCATGTTAAGAATTGGGGTTCCATCTTAAAAGATCAACTTTATTAAGAGGAGTAACTCAATCATTTATAAATTGGTTTATGTTTATATTTTTATTCGATGTGGGATATATATCCCTTACCATTTGCACAGGATGCTGCCAATTTGTTTGTGTGTTTTTTCCAACTTTGAATATGTGTTGTTGATTTCAAATTTCTGTACCAATTCTGTACAAAATTCTTGTACTTGTAAACTGATTCAATTTTTTTTTTTTACTTTGAACCACCCTTTGTGAGTGTTCACACTCAGCTTTCCTCTCCCTGAAAAGGGTTGCCAAAATCAAACCACTTTGCATGTAGAAGATTCTCCGTCGTTCAACATTTTATCAGAACATATAAAATTAATCAGTCGTTGGCCTTCATTATTTAAAAAATTTATTATTCTCTTACTTTAGCCACACTGTTAGGTTTTAAAAACGTTGGCAATCTTTTAACAAAACTATTGTTGAAAAAGAGTTTTTAAAGTCAAAGTGTCAAGTGGTAAGTTAGAAATCCTAGAGTTAGAGTATGGAACGAGGAGAAAAGAGTCGTCACAATTTCGCTAGCCTATTGCCCAGCTGATGATCGAGCGGTAAAAACAGAAGTTGCATCGCTCGCTTGTCGATCGAACAACAGTGTATCCCGAGAAAACCTAATTCGCGTTTTCCATGGTTTTTATCCGTCCCATACTACCCAAAACCTCTACACTATATATATCAACGCCTCCATTCGAAAAATTAGTGTTGAACATTGAGAGAAACAATGTATTACTTCCTACATATCATTCCTATAGTTCAACCTTTGTTTTGATTTCATCATTGCATTGAAAAACATCAACTTCACATAAATCAAACACCAAAATACATACTTCGGGCTCGTTTGATTCTCATTATTGTAGAATGAGAATGAAAAATATAATCGTTATTGGGCCCTATACAAGATATATAAATTCAAAAATAATGGCTTGATGTGATGGATAACGGTCATATTTTTCATTTTTATGAATGAAAAATAAGAAACAAACAAGGGCTTCCATAACATCTGTCAGAGTTCTGAAGATCAAGGAAGGTGAACGAAGTTCCGATTGTTGGAGAACGAGGAGTTCTCATTGATCCACGGAAGATAGTTGAATTCAAAATGTCAGGAGTTGGTGCAGGAGCACGCAATCCAGGAGGGCTTTGTTGATTACATAAGGAGGTCAGAAAGTACTATGGTTAGTCGAATCTGACAGCACTGTAAGTTTGTTAGTTTATAGTGGATTTTTATTGGTTTGTGTCCGAAATTTTTACCCAATTACGGGTTTTCTCCGTTAACAATTTTCAAGTATTATTTATTTTTCAATAATTCATTATCTACGTCAATTCAACATAGGATAGTAGTCCATGTGAATTCATCTTAATTAATTAATTAATTAATAACTGTGACTTGTTGCATTTATTAATTGGTAAATTTAAATTCAGCATAAACACATATTCCCCTCCCTCTAGGTATTAGTTGAGTCGAATTTCATTATTTCACACATAATCTTTCATAAAATATTGTCATACGTAAATCGATTTTTTTTTCAACTACATATTTTTCAAAAAGACACTACTTCAAAAATTATAATTACAAATAATGAGACCGAACGTTAAATAAATATGATTTGGCCTTGTCAAAGATATAAATATAAAATATATTCTCGTGATTCATGTTGGACCAACGTGATCATCATGTAAAGCTGATTGATCGAAAAATTCCTCAAACTGCAAAATCACATTATTTACCTTGAGTACTTGGCTCTATATTCTCTGTCATATTACGCTTTTTCTCTTTAATATTTGAATATGTCCCACAAACAAATGGCTTTTCTCCATATACGACTCCTTATGATAGTGGAAAGCTTCTCTGTAATGCTTTTGTGATAAGAAAAGGCAAATGACAAAATACACAAGGTGTGATGGATTACAAGATTAGAATCCTATGCTAAATGCCAAGTGAATAACACTAGCAAGTTGCATGGACTTTTAATCCCTAGAACATGTTTGGGTTTACTTTTAAATTTGTAAGTGTTTTCCAAATAAGTATTTTTTTTTTTTTTTATTGATAGAGTAAGCTCTTGTTTGGTGGATATTAAAATCAGATTTTTAGTAAATTTTGATAGAAGTGGATGAAATGTATGGTTGAAAAGTTATGAGACCCATACAATATGTGGTTGATATGAATTGATGACTTGGACTTAAATTAAAATTTAGATTTTAATTAATACCAAACAGGGACTAAGTAAGTCAATTATTTTCTTAGTAATATGTTTTTACTTAAGGAGCATAAACCAATAATACAAACTAGACCCTTATTTTGTAGATATTAAAATCAAATTTTTAGCAGATTTTGACAAAATTTGATAAAATGTAGGGAAAATTGCAGAGCGATCCCTAACCTTTCCATTTTTTGTAAACTTTACTCTAGCATTTATTTTATGCTAGAGGAGGTTCCTAACATTTCATAAATATGCAGTTGGGGTCCCTTTGGACAAAAACTGTCCAAAATACTGTCATTTTACCTGAAAATTTAAAAAATCAGGTATATTGACCATTTTAAGAGGGGCAATTTCGCCCAATCAATATTTCTCACTTGAGTTAAAAATTGAAAAGTAACCAATTTTTTCTCACTCACATATTCACGTGACATAAAGAGTAAGAGAAATGATCATCTTCTATAATATCTGGTGAAGAAAGCCATGAATCTGATCACAATGTTGAAGATTTTGCAAGAACGGGTATGAACCTCCCGCAGGTACAAAAATTGCAAGAGAAATACTGATTGGACGAAATTGTCCCTCCTTAAAATGATTAATGTACCTGAAATTTATATTTTCCAAGTCAACTGACAGTGTTTTGGAAGGTTTCCATCCAAGGGGGCCCCAACTGCATATTTATGAAAGGCCTGTGACATCCTCTAGTACAAAATGAATGTTATGATAAAGTCTGCAAAAACTGAAAAGGTTAGGGACCGATGCTGCATTTTTTCCTAAAATGTATGCTTGAAAAGTTGTGAGTTCTATGAAGTGTGTGGTTAAAGTTAATTGTTGACTTTGACTTATGTTTTAATAAGATTTTTTAGCAATGCCAAACAACATCTATCTTGAACCATGTTTTGGTTTTTATTATCATTATATTTATTCATTTCTACCCAAACCGTTTCTGTCTCTGCCTCAACAACCCATATAGAAATAACCTAAAGAGTTTATAATGCTTTTTTATTGTCCTAACATTCACAATCTGTCCAATTGTGCTGTGTAATTTTTGAATATCAAACAATTCTCGGCAAAAATTTATTTTAATGTGGCCATTTATTCCTCTTCTGCAATCAATTTAACAACGCCACTAGCTACTATAACTACCTTGGGCCAGATTTTACATGAATGCAGAAATAATGGTGATTGTTAAAAGTATAGTGCCGATTGAATTAGTTTGTGGAATGTTATAAAACCTACACAAGAAGCTGTAAGAAACTTTATTATTAAATTATAAATGAGTGAATGTTAATTATAATTAATAGATTTAGGCATTTGTTAAATTAGGTAAGGGGAAGTTCACTTAATCTGAGGCTCCGTTTGATACACCATATTTTTCATGGAAAAATTAATTTTTTTCATTTTCTAACTTTTGTAGTGTTTGATATGCAAAATTTTCCCTGGAAAATGTTTTCCAACTTTCCAAATTTTCTACATTTTTGAGGAAAACAAATTTTTGATGTTTTAGTTGGTAAATATTTTCCAGTTTTTTTTTTCGGCAATTGGAAAAAATTCTAGACACAATGATAAAAAAATTTATCACTTTTATTGATAATTTCTATACAAAACAAAGCCAAACGAATGGTATTCGGTATGGTAAATTTTTTTTTTTGGGCAATTGGAACAAATTCTAGACCCAATGGTAGAAAAAATTACCACTATAATGGCAATTTTCATAAAAAAACGAAGCCAAACAGACACAAAACTTTCAACATTTTCCATGAAAAATTATACCAATCAAACATAATTAATTAAAATTCCCAATAAAACAATTTTTAGACAAATTAATTCTCTATAAAACATTTGCTTTCTACCCATTTTTCACATTTGCAATCAAACGTACTTATGTGAACTGACAAACAAGAAGTTACTATTTTTTTACATGCAATTATTGGAGTTGACACGTGAGATGGAATTTTAAAATGCTTGGCAATTTCAATTTCCAACCGTACATTGGGGGTTTAATTTTTAAGGTTAATTTCCATTTCAAATTTTAACCAATAATTTCGAAAAATATTTATAGTAGAATAACGTGGATAAAAATGATCTACTAATTATGTATTTTTAGCTATGATAAAAAAAATGCTATATAGTTTGTGGAATGTTATAAACCAAACACAAAATTATAGTGCCGATTTTTTACAATATTGACTAAAATAATTCACTCAACGAAAGCTTGAGGCGATTATAGGTTTTTTTTTTTTTTCATCATAGTAAAGAATGTTATGCTATAAACCAAAAGTAAATAAAAATCATAAGAACATGTTAACATCTTATTTGGAATATGGAAAATATGAAAGTGACATAATATGTTCTGGATCAACATGTTCCATTCTAGATCAATAAATTAGGTCCCAGCTCAACATTTAAAAAGAGGGGGGGGGGGGGGGGTTATCCCGGTACACTTAACTTATGAATTGTAATTTCAAAGAGTCTTCTGGGTTCAAGAGGCAAGCCCTAATACGTGCTAATTGTACAACGGGTGGATTTCTTATCAAGAAATTTTTCATTGCTCTACATCATTTTCTTTATCATCTTCCCCTCCCCATTTTTTGATCCTTTGTGTTGCAACAGAAGCCTGCATTGTAACCCAAAATAGATTTCATATAGTCGACTCTCAATTTTTTAAATATAATCTTAGTCATCGAGTAGTAGTAAATAGATATTAATTAGAAAAAAAATGCAAAAAAAAAAGTATAAAATTATACAAACCTCTTTATTCCAGTTAGTTCTGTAAACGAGATAAAAGAGAACAAGAGTTTGCAGTATTGTTCCCATTGTCATTCCAGACCAGATGCCCTGAAAATCATCAGTATAAAATCTAGGGTTAAGATGTAAATGAATTCGGATTGTAGAATTATATTTGATAAAGGTACTTACTTGAACACCCCAATTGACTTTATACCCTAATACGAGCCCCAAAGGAAGGCCAAATATGTAATAGCATGCAATATTCACATAAGCAACTAAAGCTTGCCATCCAGCTCCAATGGCCACTCCTGCGCCCAATATGTTTAGTTAATTAATAAATGCATATTTTAGTTTACAACCTTTTTAAGTTTATCGAATTACATAAATGTGCTTATCTAGGATTCGAACTCTATAGTCGAGTTCAATACGTGTTACCTACAAATTGAGTTATCAAATCAATATATTATTCTTTTTTAATCATGTTCAATTGTTTTTCGTGCATAAAAATACCTAAAACTAAGGCGTGGAGAATATTTTATTGTAATACTCAAGTCAAACTACTCAAATAAAATAAAATTAAAATAAGAGATCGATAGAAAGTAAATATTTGTCAAGTAGTAACAACTAAAAAAGGGAGAAAAAGAAAAAGAAAAAATAAAGTAAAACTAAGTGAACAAGCCTTTTTTAATTAAGATAGACTTATGATGAGATAACATAGAGAGAAAAATGAAACAAACAAAAAGAAGCTGAAAAATGAAAGAGAGAAGACAACATTATAAACTTTGACATGCCTTCATTTTAATTGTTAGATATAACAATATCAATTTTCTATTGTGGAACCAGTTATAACAATAGAAAGGGCAAATATAGAAGAAAAAAATTAGAAAATTTTTGTGGGGTCAGTTGACCCCATGTGGGTCCGCCTATGGCTAGAGGTAATTTTCTTTGAAACTCGTATACATGAAAAGTAACATAAATAAACTTTCAATATGTTACTCTTGTGACAAACCTAATCACAAGAAATGTAGAAAGAATATATAAATTACGATGTACCTGATAGAGCGGGTTGAATAGCATTGACAACAATGCAAAATGCCAGCAATGGTGTGAGCTCATACACTAGATTTTTGACTGCGGCACTATCTGCAAATAAGGAAGGATATTGTTTCCTAAAGATGAGGAGAAAGATGGCGATGATGAGGCCAATTGCGAAGGAAGAAGCAACAACTGCCACCACTGAAAATTTGGCCGTTCTTGGATGAGCAGCCCCTAGTTCATTTGACACTCTTACACTGCAAGGTATATTTTTTCATTTGTATGTGAACCCAATATTGGCATTTATGATATTGTTATGAATGACATTTTATAAGGAAAATGTTACAACAAAAAGGCAAATTCTCTTAATTCCTTTAAATTACATGTTCACTAACCTTACTGCTGCATTGAATCCAAAAGCTGCCATGGATGTCCATCCCACTATGTTCGTGCTACAAAATTGAATAGTTTGTTCATTCTAAAAATTTGTGATTAAGAACAAAGATAATATGGCTATTACTTTTATGTGACTTTGATACAAGAATACGAAAAGACACTCACCATACTGATAAAGCATCGACAGAAACTTCTGCATTCTTCAAATATCCGGCAAACAGAACTAAAGACATGAAATACCAGGCTTCTAAGCTGTAAACATGAATAAAAACGTAAATAAAACTAAATAATTCAAGAAAGAAAAGACAAAAAGTATAGTTATTATGTTTATATAAATTCAGTCTAATTCGAGAAAAAAATTAGCGATGTGCCTCCACCAATAAAATGGCTTGATGTAAAGCTTAACTAAAAATGAAAAACTCCTTTTAAGCATGTAAATTTGTTAAATTTACTTACCATATCATAACTGCTGATTCAAGGGATAACCTAACAAAACTCCATAAATTTTGAAAAGCCTTTAATGAAAATCCAGACCAAGCTCTGCCACAGCTCCCCATGAATATATAAACCAGCTGCGCCAACACTATCAGCCACCACGATGTGTTCAGCACCACCGCCGCCCCCACCAAGCCCCACCTCAACTTGAGCATCAACAACCAGCTGAACAGTGTATGCAGAACCAACATTATGGCGGAAATCCACGCCATGGCCATCATTTTGCTCTGTGATTGCAAGAATTTGGCTGTTGGAAAATTCAGTGCATATGCATAGAGTTGAGGGATCATCCAAATTGCCATTTGTCCGGCAGCCTGTGCAATATCCGGCTTCTGGCCGATCAACAAGAGAAGTGGGGTGGCGAAAATGTAGAAGAACATTAGTAAAAAAGCAGTTGCGGAGAGGATAATCCATGATCTTTGCATGTAAACTCCAAGCATGTCTATTTGTCCAGCCCCGAATGCTTGTCCACATAGTGTTTCCAGTGCACTTCCCATTCCCAACTGTTTAAACATTCATTCAAAGCATGTAAAAAATGAACTCAGCAGTACAAACCATCCCTGAAGGAACTTGGGGATCAAAGACAAGAAAGTAAATTGATTAGCCTGAAACAACAATGATTACTTAATATTGCTATAAATTCGTTTTAATTTTCATCAAATAAATAACTACAAAAAAGGTTTAAAATATAAAGAAGTTTCGTAGAGCCCTTGACTATGTTATCATAGATCCGAACAACTTGCCCTAAGTTGGCTCAAAGACGGCACTTACCCAAAAAACTTTAAGTCGGAATCCAAAATCTTAAAAAAATCATAGTGACACAATCCTTTAAAAACTAAGAAAATAACTTCTAGTAAGCTACTGAACTTTAACATCTTATGTGGCTTGCTAACAAGTTTTTAGATAAGGTGGATAAATATACCGTGACTCTGATATAAAAACCGCTAAGAAGAGGTGGAGCCACAAAAGTATATCAGGGAGGGCCAAAATTTAATTATTATTAATATTTTTTCAAAATTCATGCCATAATAGATGCTCTACGCCACATGAGATTTAGTCTTTGTTTGGTGAGAACTAAAATCGATTTTGATAAAAGTTGATAAAATAAGTGGTTAAAATTAATTTAAAATTTTAGATTTTACCAAACATGGGCTTAGTTTTAAATGTTAAACTCATGATAATCATTACAAGTGGATTGGATACTCAAGTAAGTACAAAGTTAGATTTCAACCATAAGATGTTATATTACATCTTCGTAGCTTTTCTTGTCATGAAAATCGACTCATCCCTAGAAATTATAAAGTGGCGGAAGCATGAGCAAATGATATATACCCATCAATAAAAAATTAAGAAAATACCTAAAGAGTATTCTTTTGAATCACAAAACCCGAAGAAATTCGATAGCTAGTCATTCTAATGAACTGAAAATTTTGGTCAAAAACACAAAAAAAATATGATTGTTCGTCACTTGTCTCGAAATTATTTATTTAATAATGATTGTATGTTACTTATTTTGATGATAACATCTATTTGATGATCAAAATAAATAAATTTTTAACTCATAAGTATAAAATAACATATGAAAAATAACATAGAAACACAAATTTATTTTCTTTTAAGCCTAGTCAAACATGTGACGTCTCATACTGCTAAAATAAGTCACTTATTTTATTTTTATCAGTAAAAATTATTTATTATGTAATAAACCTTTTTAGTTATAAGTGAACCCTTTAAAATTAGTTAAATACATATGAAATGAAATATCTAAATTGATAACTAGTTATTTGTGTAGAATGAATGGGAAATGTTGCCCATGTTTGACCCCATGGGAGGAAATGTGTTTTGTGATTTTTTAGAGAATATATGGTTATAAAATATGATAAAGTTTTGAATTTACGTGTAAAATTATTTTATGAAAGAATGTGTAGTTGAAAATGAGTTTTAGAAAAATGAGTTTTGAAAAATTAGGGCTCAAACATGGGTTAAATATGTAATCGTTGTGAAGTTTTAAACTAAATTTGGATAATTGGACATTGGGCTTGGGTTGGGAATGAAGTTGGTTGGGCTAAAATTAATATTTAGGCTGGAGCAAATACTTTATTTCTTTTTTATTTCATCGTGTATTCAGACTATTTTCTACTCTACTTTGCTTCTGGGCTAGAGCGGTGCTCGGCTTCCGCTTCTGTCATTAAGACGGAATTTTCAACATGGGAAAATTATCTTAAATCCTACATTTAAAGACTTTATTTCATAAATCTGGTCTTAATTATTATTATTTTTATAATAATCGGACCTTGATTATGTTTTAATGTAAATATAAAGGTCTGCTAGCACAAAATATCACTAAGGCTATGTTTGGTACCAATTCTCATTTTCAACAGTAAATCAATTCTCATTTTCAACCACATATTCTTCAATAAAATAATATTTTCTATCACATCAATAATCTTATCTTCTTTTTCAACCACACATTTCCCATCATATCACTATTCAAAATCAATTCTTCCCCCAAAAAATCCCTACCAAACACACACTAAGTTTGACCTTTAGTTTGCAAAATGTCCCTACGTTTTAATTTTTTACATTTTTGCCCTTATTTCAACATTTCATTATGGAAAACGTCATTCTTTCCATCTGCTGTGAGTTCCACCTTTAAATGCACACCTAGACTCACTTTGAATTACAAACTCAAAAAGTAAAAAGGTCAGGCCATTTCAAAAAACCAATCTTTTCAAAAAAGAATAGAAGAAAAGAACCAAATGAGGTGAAGTCTTCAAGTTAGGCGAAAAAGTCCAGAAAGTCTTCGCAAAATGAAATCCCTTCGAAGATAACGTCAAGTATTCAACAGGCATATCCGTTGCAGGGAAGAGAGCAACCAAAATTTAGACATGTTGAACATGTGGTGAACTAAGACAAAATATGAGGAGCTACAAAGTGACACCACCACTAACAAGCAATTAGGGACAGTTTGTTCGCTTTTTTTGTTTTTGTTGAATGCAGTTGTATTGCCAACCTAAAAAAGTTATTGAATTGTAAATTTATTTTGTTCATGTGCTGAATGATCAACAGTATAACAACCGAAAATCGAAACTTGTGTCTAAAGTCTCCATTTTGCTTATTTTAGATGCAAATTTGTTTCACTCTTAATTCTGATGATGGGTTTTTTTTGTTTAGTATATTTTGATACTGCTTTAAATTTATAGTTTGATCAGTATGTTAAGTTCCCATGGTTGATTAGTGTTTTGAGTTGTTGTGGTTGATTACGATCATTCTGTTGTTGTGGATGAAAGGGATGCTTATAGGATATGCACGGGGATAGTTTTCACAGAAATCTAAAACCCAGGGACTCTATTAGCAAAAAGTTTCAAAATATAGGGACTTTTTACAAAAGAACCTTTGAGACGTTGGGATGTTTTACGCAAAGCCTTTGAACGTTGGGATGTTATACGTAGGGACTTTATTCACAAGTTCAAATTCGAGGAAAAAAACATATCGACATCTTCAGTTTTTTATGCAGAATTTTAGGACTGAGATTTGTGATTTTGGATATCGGTTTGCTGTAGATGGTAATGGGGGATGAAAGCAGGTGTGGAAGCCAAAATTTGATTTTCGAAAATACGTCAGCTATGGTGATGATGAAGATGAACAGTGGACTTCAGTCGTTTTGTTTGATTAATCTTTTTCTTTTTTGAGAATAACCTGTTTGTGGTGGGAAAAAGAATTTTTCGAAATGGTCTAACCATTTTGCCCTTCGAGTTTCAAATTAAAAGTGAGTTCAAGTATGTATTTAATGGTGGAACTCAGAGCAGATGGATGGAATGACGTTTTACACAATGAAACATTGTGGAAAGTCATTGTCCATATATTAGATTACAAAACACTGTTAACTTAGGCATAATTACATACAATCACAATCAAGACGATGTTGATCACATATGCTCAAAGTTAAGACAGATCAGGTCACAGACAGTCATATTTAAGAAAGATCTGGTTATAGACAGGCACACTAAAGATAGACCTAATTACAAACAATAATAACTTACACATATATAATCACAAATAATAACAACTTACACATACTTGATCACAAACTTCCAATGTTATCACATACCTAATTATTAATTACAAATGTTAAAATATATATGGTCACATTTATTAATTACAAGTTATACAATTAACCAGTTACAATCTCTAATTTTCCTTGACACAAACCATACTATTTCTATTAGTCATAAATCACACAATTTCCCTTCATTTTAAGTTTAGAACGTCGCTTGCTAATCTCTTTCTATAAAATAGAAATTTGAGGATTTACTTATCTATTATTGAAAGCTATTGACCAAATATTTTATAGACTAGAAAACGAGGGGCTTCTTTTGCAAAATTGGAGTTAGTGCTCCACCGCCTAGCATCCACTTAGACCCATCCCCGCTATGCTCCACTACCCTTTCTTCATTTGATACAAACATAGGCTGAAATTGGGAAGCAGAGAATAGAGAGCAGAAACGGGAAATAACGGAGAAGTGACTACACAATTCATGTGTTCCATTGCTAAAACCGACAAACTGATAAAATGCTAATCATAACTTCACCACACCTTCACCGTTTGGCTCCTTTTCAATTCCACCAGTAATTTCACAAATGAACTCCCAACTTAGTTTCAATTTGCTGCTCCTCATCCACATTACCGCCCATGGACCCTCCAAATTCATCGGAGTCTACACTACTTATCCAAAAAAGGCGCGGCGTCACACTTTTAAAAAAATCATCCGTTGCTTGTGTTGCCTTCGACAAGGCCAGCCGTCACAATTCATCTCTCTCGCTCGACAGCTAAAGAAAGAAGAAAAACAGTATACAGGAAAAACAAAAGAAATTGAAACCTTAGATTTTGGAAAATGACAATAGTGGGGCAATTAAGATCGGGTCTTCCATTCGACGCTATCTCCGCCGTCGCCGCCCAAAGATTCGCCTCAACGAAATCCCTCCAGCCTCTCACCGACACCGAATTATCGTTGATTGGAGTGGGTATGGGTGTGATAGATGGGGACATTTGTGTAGAGAGATGATTCATGTAGTGAGAGATTACGGTGAAATTGGGTTTCCTAAATTTCATAAATAATAATAATACATTTTATTAAACGTGAAATTATATACTTTTAAGTATTGTAGTCATGCATTTTTCCCCTTCAACAGAGACGACGATGAGCTCAAAAAAGTTGATAAAAAAGTGGTATACAAAAGTTGATAAAAATTTGAATCAAAATAATAATTAATTTTAACTACACATTTTATGAACCCTAAACTTTTATTAACTCTTTCAAATGTACATTTCAATAACCTTCATCGAAATCTACTAAAAATATAATGTTTAACAAAATCAAACGGAGGCTAAAATAGAACCCAAATTTTAACAAACCATACACAAAAGTCAGACACAATCAAATCACAAGGTAGTTAAACAACCCTTAGAAACAAAGAAAATAACCTTTAGAAAGGTATTGCAGTTAAACTTATTAATTTGCCTACTAACAAATTTGTAAGTCAGGTGATTAGATAAGGTAGTTGAACTTACCATGACTCCTAAAGAAAAACCCGCAATGACAGAGTTTTCGATAGAGACGGCAGCAAGCTCAAGTGTGCCGATATGGCCAGCTAAAGTTTGCGTAATGGCGCCGAGGGAGTATTGGCAAAGGGTAGTGAAAATGGCTGGAGCAGCAAGGTACCAGAGTTTCTTGGACTCAATCCAAAACTGTTCAAAGAAGACTTTAACGCCGGTGATAGGAGGAATGTCATTTTCGTCCGCGGTGAATGATGAAATGGATCGTTGAATTGAATATTGTTCTTCAGTGTCTTCATCCTTCACAGGAGAAATAAGTGGTTGCTTTGGATTGGTATCCATTGCACCTCTCTCACACACAGAGAGAGGATAGGACTCTGGGCAGTAATTTGTGGATGGAAGGTATAATATTTTGGCGTTTATCTATTATTTAGGGGACTTTCTTCAATGTGGCCCTTGGAGAGTGGATAAACGCATTATTTAATTCGTTCACGCGGAATGCATAACCAGATTTTGATTGGACTATAAAGACAAGGAAAGTTTAATCAGATCTTGTATACAAATATTGCCAAGAAAATAAGAAAAAAGTTAGGGCAGGTTCTCTTTGGTGTTTTTGGACTATTTTCCGTTTTCAAGTTTTCAAAACGGTGAAAATGCGTTCTCTTTTCCATTTTTCAAAACGAATTTTTGAAAACACAAAAACAATTTGTACACAAAATGGACAACAACCCAAAAGTCGTTTTGGCCGTTTTTAAGGCCAAAACGCGCAAAACTCAGAAAATACGGGGAACGGCCTCATTTGCTCTTCTTCCATTGTGCGTGAGAGACTCAAGAAAACCCCTGCCTTCTTCCTCAACAATCGGCCACCCCCGCTACCTAGACCACCAGACACCACTACCATTCGATCCCCCTAACCTCCCTCTTTATCCTCTTGTCATCATTTAGCCATGGAGTTGCAGAAAACAGCCCCAATCACCACCCAAAATCGTGCTACCAGTCTCGGTTTCGCCATATTTCCACCGCTGTTGGCCACCGTTTCGATCGTGGACAACCACCAATCCACTCCTCTCAACCGGCGCATCCACTACCACCATGGGTCACCTGCAATTTTGTCCAGAATCGAGTGAGCTTGTGAAATTGGATTCCAACTAATGAATCGAGGTGAGGTTCAATACTCTGCATATACTTCTGTAAGTTAAGAAGAAATTGGAATTAGTTATTTGGGGGGTGATTGGAATTGGAATTGGAATTGGATTGTTTATGGTACTTTATTTCTCTTGAATTTCTGATACGGTTGTTTATGACTTTCTATTTGCCTTTAAAACTGGCTGCCTCTGGCTGGATGATGAAATTCATAGTGTAGTTAGATTTTCTTGATTATGAACATTAGTCATTGGTGTATTGAAATTGGATGGATGAGGAATTGAGACAGAAGCTTTAATTGGATTTTGTGGTTTGATTTTGAAGTATACTGTTTTATGGTTTTGGTTTCTGGGGGTGAGCGGAAGGGGGTTCATGTCAATGTTATAGCAAATACAAATAATAGGCAAGATATCCAAGATGAATTTTAATTGGTTTCCTTCTAAACCTTTTTGGGAAACTAGGATCGAGAAATTTGCCTAATCATGTGGCAAGTGTTGTGGAATGAAAGTTGTAACAATTTCTAGTATTACTTTAGCTGAAAATGTTTTTGTATTTTTTGCGAAGAATCCTTTAGGAAGTTCAATATCTGTTCTCAACTTAGCAGAAGTTGTCAATGAGAAAGTTGATGCTTTAAGCATTGGAATGGGTGGTGATAGTTATTTGCAGGTTCTCTGTAGACAATCCTTCCCTAGTCCTCTTACAAGTGGAAGCCTTGGTGTTAAGGAGTTGAACAGATGGATTGATGAGAGGATAATGAATTACAGGAAGGGTGAAATTTTGAGGTTGCTCCTGTCATTGCTTAAGATAGCATGTCCGTATTATGGAAAACCTCCTTTCGGTAGTGATGCAGCATTGAACGTACGTTACATATTTGTCCTGTAAATGCAGTTGCAACTACTTGAGGTTATTGACTATAATTATCATCACATTGGATTCATTTATTTTTTTTCAATTGATCCATCTATACCATTATGCACCTCTTGTGTGACACATTCTTGAGTTCCTGATGGTCAACATAGTGAGATTTTAGAATATCTGAAACAAGTAAAAATCAATTTACCTCTCTTGCATGTAATTTCATAGGTTCCTACTTATGCTAAAGTCCTTAAGGACTTATACAATGTCAAAAGGAAGTACGATGTGAAGAAAATCGCTTTTTTGACTGAGCAAGCGAGCGCTGTGATTGAACAAAGAGTCCAACCAAAATATAATGACCCGGCTGTCCTACAATTTCTTGCATCATCGGGAATCAAGAGTTTGGACAAGTTCTCCTTGATTTAGGTGCTAGTGTCAATCTCACGCCTTATGTTATTTACTTGCCGTTAGGTTTGGGTGAGATGAAGCCTGCATATGTAGCTCTACAATTAGCTGATAGGTCCACTATTAGACCTAGGGGAGTAGTTGATGGTGTCTTGATTCAAATTGATAAATTTTACTACCCCATATATTTCTTGATTTTGGATGTAAAAGTTGACATGAATGTTGATTCTAAAATTCCTATTATTTTTGGTAGACCTTTCCTTGCTACTGTTAATGCTCTGAGTAATTGTAAGAATATTCTTATGAAACTGTCATTTGGGAATATGACTCTAGAAGTCAACATTTTCCATATCACTAAGCAGTTAGAGGAGGATGACGAGTGTCATCAAACCCACATGATTGAAGCACTCACTCAGGAGGTAGCTGATACTATATTTCTTGGACCAGCACATGAAATTCTAGAATTGGATGGATTGGACATCGCCATCAAAAAACATCTTGAGATGGAGGATCAAGAGTCGGGTAATAGTTCTTATTTTACATTACCAGTTTCTAACGAGAGGACTTTACCTTTTGTATTGTAGGCCCCTACTCCTGATTTTAAACTTTCCTCTAGTCATCTTAAACATGTATTTGATGGAGGCGGAGGACATTACCAATGATTATGTCCAAGGAGCTTAGTTGCACTGTAAAGAAAATTGAAACTACACTTGCTGGATGCGGGCTGAAGGAGGAAACTTTGGATCGAGCCAACGACAATAAACAAAGGCGCTGCTTGGGAGGCAACCTAAGGAGAGTTCGTTCATTTCTTTTGCTGTTTACTTTTGCATTTATATTCTATTTAATTTTTGCCATTTTTTTGCATTACCAGTCCATTAAGTACTTTCAGGCTTCCTATCATTCAAGTTTATGTTGATTCACTGCATCATTTTTGTGATATCTCTTCATTTGGCTTTCATGTTTAAGTATTGAGGACAATGCAAAATTTTAGTTGGGGGGGAGGATTTGTTAGATTTTGTTGTGAATTGCATGTGATTTGGATAAGCATCATGGAGTTTCAATTAAGTTTGGGGGTAGAACATTCGTCATTTTACTGCAATATTTGCATGTTTGTGTGAAAAAAATGTTTATTCCTAACTTTTATCTTTTAGCATGAAATTATAATTATAGTTTTATATGCTTGTGTGGGTTTAATAACTATGTCGGCTATGATATAATTATTGGAATATGTATCAGTTGTGAATGATGAAAATAGTGTAGTATTAGATTAATCTAAATCTATTTATATAAAACTTGACATTCTATATGCACATTACTCATGTTGGCGTGTTGAGTTAGGATGCGACTCATTATGTAAAAGATAGTTGAATGTAGTAACTAAACCCAAGTAATCTCTAGTGTATTACTCAATAATCCAATTATAGGTTAGTTTGGAGATACTGTTTACAGGAAATCATTGAGATAAGTAGGGATTCCGTGTATGAAACTAGTCGACAAAACTACACATTTGATAAGAAGCAAGTAATTTAGTCTAGTGTTAAGGGTTAAAGCAATAAAAAATATAGGAGAATCTCAATTTGTTGAAGTGTGAACTTGTAAGAGTTAGGTTTATCCAAACTAAAAGAGCGTAATAATAGAATTTAATAAGTTCAACTTATGATGCACCCCGAAAAAATTGAGTGAAAAGCATAAGTTTGAGGGGTGTGTATCTCTCGAGCGAGATAAGGATATATTTGACTACTATGGGTCAGGTGTTGAACCAATCACAATTTTAATATATTAAAATGAGTTTTTACACACACATCGGGTTATACATGTAATAGGTGGAGATTTATTTAATTTTTACACTGTTGTAATTGTTCAGTTGTTTGATTACCAAATTCCAATTCTGAGACATGGCATATTGTTGAACCATGTTGTACATAGAGTTGAGTTATATTCTTTTGTTTGAGGACAAACAATAGTTCAAGTTTTGGAGAGTTTGATAAGTACGTTTTTACACACTTATCTTACTATTAAAACATGGAAATTGTTGATTAATATGTTGGAATATAGTTTATTTCTATGTAATTTATATTTTGTAGGACAAGTGATGAATGTAGCAGAAATAAGGAGAAACAAGTGAAAAATGACCAATCGGATGAACAAATGAGTCAAATTGATGAAATATAGCCAAGATGCGAAATTTTTCAATTTTCTTATTTGATTTAAACATGTATGAGAACCTAATTTTTCACCACATTTAAGCCCCAAAAACCTTCCAGAACGCGGACGATTTATCTCCTATCAGTTTTCTGTCAAGTTTGGCTCAGGAACTCCATGGAAGGCTAAAGAAATTGGTGAAGCAAGGGAGGAACTCAATTGGATATGGTGATTTCACATATATTATTTCATGTAATTGGTCTTTTTTTGCTTAATAATCTTAGGATTTAGACTTTTCTTTTGATGAATTTATATTGAAATCGGTTTAATAATTACTAGATTTTTCGTGGATTCAGTCATACTTTTTCCATTGTTTAGTCGAACTATTTACTGAGTTTTAATTTCAATTACTTGTTTTTTAGATTGGTTTAAAATTATTTAATTTTTTATAGATCCAGTCATACTTCTTATATCATTAGATTGAACTAATTGTTGAGTTTTAATCTCAATTTTACTTTATTGACGGATTGATTACTGCCTTATGATTGATCTATATGGTCGATCTTTGATCTTGTTCCAATAAAATTGTGCGAATATGTCATAAGTCTAGATTCTATGATTAAATTTGTAAATTAAATTGATTTTCACGATATATCTTCTAATTAGAGTGTCAGGATGAAAGCCTCTAATTGTGTTATAAAAATGAAATAATTGATGTGAATGATCATATCCAATTGAGGAAATTCCGACGCTTCATTACCTCAAATTATTGATTTTAATTTCACCTTTCAATATTGAATTTCACTACACATTGAAGACGATAACTCATCTCTTTTTGGAACCCTTTAGCATTTTCCATCTCTTTGTGGATGCGACACCCCAAAACTGCACTACAACTACCGCGTTATTCTTTGAGAAGAAAGATGAATTCTATTTTCTGTTATTTGTCTGTTGGGTTGTATAGAGGGATAATTTTGTATTTTTCCTTTATAGGTTGTTAGGAGATTCCTTCTGTAATTATATATAAATGCTGCGTACATTTTTCACTCAATATATCAGAGAACATTTTCTCCTATTTTCTGTTGGATACAATAATGTCCCGAAAAGGTAACGAATCTGTTACACTTGAAATGCGTGAGTCACAACCAATTATAAAGTTGTACATCTTGCTTTAAATTAAATTTTTGCTATAAAAGACCAAACATCCTAATACCTAATTCAATCATGATACATTTACATCATCTTTTACATCAAGTTTGACATCATGTTACTTGGCAAATTTTTTGTATAATGATTTTAACACCACTTTTTTCAATCAATGGTCAAGTTTCTTACACAGGTGGAATGTCAAAGATGTTGTCAACCACAAGTGTACAAGAAGCATAATTCTACCTAGTTGTGTTAACATTAGGGTAATTTACAACAAAGGTCTCCAACGTTTGAGTTCATTTGCACTTTCATTCTCAAGCTACTCTATCGCAAAATTTAAGAAAATAGGCGACATTCATCCAAACAGGTTCTAAAATGTATAATGCATGGTAATCTGTTTCGATCAAGAATTAAGAATTACAAGCATATGCATGTATTTGCAAAGCATATTCGTCATTATGCTTTTCAATTTTTATTATTATTTTAAATATTCTAAAATAAAATTTAAAAAAATAACGTATGTCTTCCTCTTCTTCCTTACATGTAGACAAATATGTAACTACATCTTCTCTCAACTTAGCATTATTCAATACCTTGTCTAACTTTTTAGGCTTAATCTCTTCAAGTGCTTCGCGACACTTGACCTTTTGCTCTTGACTTGCTTTAGGACACGGTTTCACGTCCATTCTCTTAATGCCTGCTATGTACACTTTATGCCTATTAATCTTGGCCTTCGTAATTTTATCACACAATGTATATCTCACATCATTAGGTTTACTAGCATCTTCAGCAACTGTAGCTCAATATTCCCAAAAATAAAAATAAAAATTCATCTCATTATCTTCAAAAATAGAACAGATGACATAGAAGAATAATTTTGCTTCATTAGCCTCTAATAAATTGAAGCAAGAATAAAATTTGATAAAAAAAATAAAAATAAAAAAACTCCTGTAGATTTTTTCCTTTAAAATCATTATATCTAAAGATGGACGAATTTGATAAATATTTTTCCTTTAAATTAAAAATCAAAGGAAAAAAATGACCTTCAAAGTTCCGATTAGGTGAGCAATACAAAAATGAAAATTGTACTTTCAAATTTTTGCAACTCGATGAAGATATACAGTCAACGAAATGGGTTGACCTCATCATCACACGCGGCGTTTCCAGAACGCCCTAAGCATATGCGAAGCATATTCATACATTCTAGAACACTAATCCAAATAGGTGAATTTTATCAAAAAATTGAAAAGGAAAAATGACATTCTAGTAGTCACAGTTAAAGTGTTGAAAATACTAAAATTAAATAATAATAATAATAATAATAATAATAATTTGAAAAATAAAGCTTGTTTGTTTTAAATTAGGATTAATAGTAGAAAATCCCCCCCCTAAAAACGTTCACATTTGCGATATACGGACCTATTGGAAATCGCAGAAAACCTCCCTATTTGAAACCTTTTGTGCGAAAAATCTTCCTACCGTCAAAATTTTCATTGAAAACAGTAAAAATGTTAAAATTAAAAAATAATAATTGCAATTTTAGTATCTCAACTTTTTATCATTTTACAAATTATACCCAAATATTTTTTATGTACCACCAACAATGCTAAACTTTTAAAACTTTATATTCCACCCACCCCATTTCATTTTCTTCCCAACTTTAGTCTTTAACCCACATTTTCTATGATGAATCTTGATGAATAAAACTTTTCCTTTTCTCTGTGTACTAAAGACTATATTTTGGGTTAAAATGTTGACTGAAGAGACTACCCCCGTGAATGTAGAGGCAAATTTTTGTATTGGTAGTGGTGTTACTAGGGCTGGGCAAAATATCCGAATCGAACGGGTTTTTAAAAATGAAATACCCGAACGGGTATCCGAATCGAGAACCGAATTGTTTGGTTCGATTCTCGGTTCTAGACCAAGAACCGAAGAATCGAATAAGAACCGAATTTTTTTTTTATATTGGATAAATTAATTTCTTTTATTTTTTTTAAACAAATTAATAATTTTTTTTCTTATTAAATCTTATTATTTGAACAATTTAGAATTTATTTATGTTTGTTAGTTGTGTTTTTTCAATTTTTTCTTGTATAGTTTTTTAGTAGTTAGTATGGAAAGTCAAGTAACAGATGATTACATTAAATAGTTGGTAAGTATTATCAATACTTTAAAATATTTTATCTTTATGACTTCTCATTTATATTTCATTTTTATGTAGACTTGAAGGTTTGAAGCAAGTGAATTATTGATATAAATTATCGAAATTTTATTAGTAATATTTACTTTCTGGTATTTGTATTTAACAAATTATTATTTATATGTTATTAAATTAGATTACGTTAATTTGTAAAAGTTAAGATTGAACTTGGTATTTGTATCTACTTTTTGTTATTAATATTAGTATTTACTTTCAGGTGTATTTATGTAGTATTATTTTAAATTTTAAAAAATTTAATTATAGTACGGAACCGAACAGAACCGAACCGAAACCGAACGGTTCCAAAATTATATTTGGAACCGACGGTTCCATTTACTAAATACCCGAAAATTTTTGGAACCGAAAAAAATCGAACCGAACCGAACCGACCCGCGCCCACCCCTAGGTGTTACTAATATTGTCTTTTCCGACAATAGCTCAAATGATAATCGCACACGTCAGTCTTCAGCATCCTCCGTCGTCGTGACTGATGGACGGCCCACAAAATACAGCATCTCTAAACGAGCCAAGGTCGTTCGTCGACATAAATTCAATTGTCCGGTGAATTCAAACTCAGAAGAGATTTACCTAGAATTTGGTGAGTTGGAACTGACAATGCTTCTAACAATATAGAAGAAAAAAGAGTGATTCGGGACTATAGAATTTGCTAATTGAGTTCGGAAGAAAAAGTAAATTGCGATTCAGGTCGAGGAGATGAAGAATTCAATGGGATTTTGATTGAATTGGTTGTAATTGTAAAGGTGATCTGGGGCTGCTTACAGGAGCTGTGTTGAAACTTGGTTCAAGACAAGGGAGACATGTGAGTTCAAATTGTTTTAATTTAATTAGTTTTTACGTGAAAACTTTAAAAAAATAATAATAATAAATAAATAAATAATATATATAGATATATATATATATAGTTTGAGAAGAAGATGAAGTGGGGTAGGATGTGGTAGAGTGGAAAATAAAGTTTTAAAGATTTTGGATTGTGGATGGCACATATAAAATATTTGGATTTAATTTGTAAAAAAAAAAAAGTTCAGGTACTGAAATTGTAATTATTTCTTTTTAATTTAGGCATTTTTTACTATTTTTGACGGAAAACTAGCAAATGCTGAAGGCAAAGCGAGGTTTTTTACACAAAATGTTTCAAAAATAGGGTTTTCTACTATTTTTAATAAATATGATGTATATCGCAAATGAAAACGTTTTTAAGGGGTTTTATGCTATTAATTCTTCTAAATTATACGGAAATTTTTAGAAACCTTTCATAGGTTTATGATAATTTGAAGATATCCCCTCTTATTTTAAATATTTTAGAAACACAATAACAAATTTCTCTCCATTTAGTCAAAAGCAGTGCTCTAAAAAGCTTGTTTAGGCGACACTTAAGCATTAGCTAGGTTTGAAACTTGGGCAAAACGCTTCACTTCATACCTAGGCTCCCTTTTTTTATCAATTCTTAAATGATTAAATTTTTCCTTAATCTCTTGTCTTCCCTAAATACGCTTTATTAGTTGTTTTTATGCTTTTTTTTCTTTTTTAAAAAAATCTTTTATTTGAATTTAGTTTATTAATTTTTTTATTTTAAAAAAACTTTTCATATGATCACTTTAATTTCAAGAATTTAAAAGATTTTATTTGTACAAAAGTTAAAAATAACATTATCCAATAAATAGTTAAATAACATTTAAACTTCGATAATATCTTCATGTTATTTTGTAAGTATGTAATTCCTATAAATCTATTCACTACGTCTTGTCTAGTTGAAAATTGAAACTATGAAATAGTCTAGTTTTTGTATTTTTAAAATTTGAAAATTGTACGATTGACTGATTATGAAAATTATTAAGTAAATATAATATTTTATAATTTTAGATGTTTGATATGTATTATTTTAGTTATTAAATGATTTTTAAAGTGATTAAAAATTTAAAATAATATAAAAAATAAGAAAACACTTATTTTACGTCTCGACTCGTTTAAGGTTGTAAAGTTTGAAATTTCGTCTTCACGTTTAGTCACGCTTTACGATTTTTAGAACACTTGTCAAAATTTTATTTTTATTTCTTATTTTACCTTTAGATAATGATAACATAATCTGAAACTGTCATCAAATAATATTTTACTAACCTTGTTTGTTCTTTTTTTCCCCTCATTTCCTTTTTACTTAAAATAAATGTATTGTTATAAACTAGAGAGAAAATAGAGAGGTCAATAAATTTTCATTATATGGTAAAGTGAGAAATCTACTTGCGGAATATACGAGGAAATTAGTATCCAACTTTTGTTACAAAGATTTCCACCTGGAAAATAATTGATTTTAGTGTTTAATGCAAATAATATAGTGCAATTTGTTGTTGTAGATAAAAAATTATACATATTTGAATTTAGGGAGCCTAGCAAACTCGATATTTACATAGCGTACTCAAAACTTGTATAACAAACGATATTTGCTCAGTATTTTTTTTTTTTTTGAAGATGAAACGAGTATCATTGAATATCGCAATAGCGAACAGTACAAGGAGGATAGACCTCCACCACAATGCCCTCCGAAGCGGGATTAAGTGCTACCAAGGCGAGAGCCCAAGCTATTACAATGGCCATCACGACCAACTGACAAAGAAGACGAGCACCAAACAAACAGAAAAAACTAAACAAAACAACACCACCCAAACCAACCCAGAACCCCGAACAAGTGCTAGAGCATCCGAAATCAAGATCTTCATCAATCATCAATACACAGCAAGCCCTTCACCAAGTCGGTGATTGAAAATCCAAAAAATACCGGAGGAAGCACCGCACAACCACCACAGCCCAACCAACGAAGAAAAACACCACCAACCGAACCACACATGACCACCACCAACCCACCTAACAAACCACACTAACCAAACAACAAAAACGAAACACAAACTAAACCAACAGAAACCAAACTAAACAACAAAGACATAGCACCAAGCAACAAACAAGAAAACACCAGCCACACACCACCAAACACCAACCCACGCCTGCGCTGAAGAACCAGCCAAAACAGCTCGTCGATGAACCCCCAACAGCAGTAGCACCCACGCCGGCTCCGACCACCTGAGATCACAACCACCGAGGCCCGTCGCTCGCCACCAGCCAACCTCGCTCGCCCCTCTCTCCGACCAAAGCACACACGAACACCACCACTAAAGTTCGGCCGATCTCACCACCACCCCGCCCAAACCACGCCTGCAACACGGCGGAACCACGGGCAACAACAAAGAGAAAAAATAGAAGGAAAACGGAGGGGGAAGAAGAAAGGGAAAAGGGGAAAGAAGGGAAAAGGGAAAGGGGGGGAGCCAAAGCTCCCACCCCTCCCCCCCAGCGAGCGCGCAGAAAAACCAAGAAAAACCTTCACCGGAGGAAGGGAAGAAAACTTCACAGAGGAAGGAGGAAAACTTCACCACGAAGGGAACATTTGCTCAGTATTATTGAGTGTTTAAGTAGAAAACTTGAGATTTCCCTCACATATTTGGACATTCAAAATCAACTTTTTTTTTCATGCCATCAAAAAACAAGTTATCGTGTCATCCTCTTCTTCTTCAAAAATTTGTGATTCTAATATGATTTAATAAAAAACCCAAATCTTCATTCTCTTAGCAAATTCTCAACCCTTAGAACACACCTCTTTGTTGCCCCCATAATGAGAGACAGTTTTGATGGTTGACTTCAGAATTTAGTGGAAGCGAAAGAAGAAAATGGAAAGGAAAGGTCGATGATTTGTAGGCTATTTAAGTATTGTTTTCATAGAAAATGAGTTGACGTAAACGTCGTGATGATAATTTTCATAGGTAAGTCGGCGAATGAAAAGTCGGTTTGGGATCAAATTAAGTGAGTGAAACAAATAGATTTTAGGAATAAAGAAAAGAAGAAAGGAATTTGGAATGAGAAAAACCTTAGGATGTTTTCATCCTTTTAAAAAATTCGGCGCAAACCTTTCAATTTTTTTTTTTTTTTTTTTACCATTTCTTAGAATGAGGTGTCAAAATTGAATATTTCCCAGAATTTCCCCCCAACAAGCACAATAGTATCCCACTACCACCACCAAACTTTTTATCCATTAAGAGGGTGTTTGAAACCCATTTTTTGGATAATGAAATTTTTGGAATAGTGATTGATGGGAGATTATGTGGTGGAAAAGTTATGAAAAGTTTTAGATTTGTGTGTAATATTATTTTATTGGAAGAATATGTGGTTGAAATGAAGAGAGAGAAGAAAATGAGAATGAGAATTAAATAAAAATGGGTGTCAAACAGGGCCTAATAGACCAAACTACTGGCTGATAATTAAAAGAAAAGGGTAAGCACAAAGTGACTATATAAATATATGGATGTGTTTGATAACACCCCTTTTTCTTGGAAAATGGAATTTATTTTCATTTTCCTTGTAAATGTATTGTTTGATGCCCAACTTTTTGCTTGGAATTTGTGCCAATTATTTTCCACTCACGCCTTATTCTTGGCGTGAGAAGAAAAGGTTTTTCCACCTTTTAGGTGGGAAAAGATTTTCTGATCTGTCTGTCATTTTTTTTTTAGCAATGGAAGCAAATTTCATAACCAAGTGTAAAAAAAAAAAATTTCACTTTCATGGACAATTTTGATGCAAACGAAAGCCAAACGAATACTAAACTTTGATTAAAAAAAATGATTTTTTAGGAAATATTTTTTTTTTTCATTTTTTTTTTTTAACTTTTTGGCGATGAAAACAAATTTTATAACTAAATGTAGAAAAAATTATCACTTTAATGGATAATTTTGATGCAAACGATGGCCAAACGAACACAAAATTTAAAAAATTTTCGGGTGGAAAATTATATCAATCAAACACACTTAATTAACAATTTCCTGCAAAACAATTTCTAGGCAATTATTTTCCCAGGAATTCATTTTCTTTCCACTCATTTTCCACCCTTGCAATCAAACGCACCCTTAAGGAAAAATGATAAGATCAATCAGGTAACAAAGGTGAATTTTTCTTCATCAACAATTTTTTTCATTGCTGTACATCCTTTGATTTTTCTTGAGTTTCCTCCCCTCCCCATCGTTTGATCCTTTGTGATGCAACAGAAGCCTGCATTATTATACCAAAAAAGAAAGAGATTCATGCAAATATTTATGAATATAACCTCAATACAAAGAAACAGAAACGAAAGAACTAAAAAAGTGCAAACCTCTTTATTCCAATTAGTTCTGTAAACAAGCCAAAAGAGGATAATAGTTTGTAGTATTGTTCCCATTGTCATTCCAAACCAGATGCCCTGAAAAATCATCAGTGTAAAAGTTACTGTTAAACTGTAAATGGTTTTGGATTAAAGAATTTTATTTTACAAACAACTTACTTGAACACCCCAATCGACTATAAACCCCAATACGAGCCCCAAAGGAATGCCAAACAAGTAATAGCATGCAATATTCACATAAGCGACTATAGCTTGCCATCCAGCTCCGATGGCCACTCCTGCACCCAATATATTCATCGAATACTATCAGATCGTACTTCTTTCCAATTTGTAGCCCTACTCGTGACAAATACAATCCGTAGGATATCATGGAAAAAAGTAAAAATTACATGTACCTGATAGAGCTGGTTGAATATTGTTGACGACAATACAAAATGCAAGCAATGGTGTGAGGTCGTACACAAGTTTCTTAACTTCGGCACTATCTGCAAATACAGAAGGATATTGCTTCCTGAAAATGATGAGAACGAGAGAGAGGAGAAGGCCGATCAAGAAGGAAGAAACAACCACCACCAGGACTGAAAATTTAGCTGTTCTTGGATGAGCGGCACCGAGTTCATTTGACACTCTTACACTGCATGATATATTATTAATATTCATCTGTATGTTAAACTTTGCTACCAATACAAAAATTTATGATTCTGTATACAAGAAAAGTGTTCTTCGTTTATTTTTCTGTAGAAAAGGTAAACTTCCAAAGTTAAAGAGTAAACAATTAGATACCTTATTGCTGCATTGCATCCCATGGCTACCATGACAGCCCAACCCACTATGTTCGTGCTGTAAAAGTGAATAGTTAATTTGTTTTAGCAATCATAAAATAGACTTCTGTAACAACAACTTTATCTAAGATAACAATACGTACAAAATATTAATTATGGGTAAAAGCATAATTATTTTTTGATGTGTCTATATTTAATTTAAATACCACTTGACTAAAACCCAATGCCTATTATTTTTTAAATATGTTGAAAATTGTACATTCTAATTAAAAAAAAACAATGAATAATATTTTATTAAATTAAATTAAGACGAAATTTTCATATAACTTAATTTTCCAAAAAAAGAAAAAAAATTCCATTAATTTTTATTAAAATATGATATTAGGTTAAATCCACCAATGACCACCCAATGTTATACTAGATGTCATTATGGTCACTCAAATTGATTTTGTCTTACCATGATCATCCAACTTTATACTTGATATCCCCGTGATCACTCAATTTTATAAAAATGTCATGATGTCTATTTCCTTGGCTATCTCTCCCGGACTAAGCTGCTCCGCCAGGCCTGTAAAAGGCGTGGCAGAGCAAATGTGAGATGGAGGGTGTGTTTAATGAGATGGGTCCTCAGGACCTACCTCATGTGAGAGCAACTGCTCTACCGGCCTTTTACAGGCTTGGTAGAGCATAATTATTAATCTCTCTTCCCTCTAAGTGACTATTCTGTCAAATATTAGTTATAAAATAATTTGTATTTTTTAAATAGAAGTTATTTTTCTAATATTATGTGCTATCGCTTTATCGTATAACTTAGCCATTGTTTGGTAATCATTATTTCAAAACTCATTTTTTCTCATACTCAGTTTTAATCACACATTTTCACAATAAAATATTTTCTTCACGTAAATTCAAAATTTTTCTACTTTTTAATTACACATTCTTCAACTAATTACTATTTAAAAAAAAAAAGATAATTACACGAGAACAATTTAAGCAAGTTGTATATTGTGTGGACAACAATAAAGCAACTCACCATATAGATAAAACATCGACAGCCACTTCTGCGTTCTTCAAGTATCCAGCAAATAAGACCAAGGACATAAAGTACCACGTTTCTAAGCTGTAATTATAAAATATTTGGTGAAGATAAAATCAATTAAAATAAGCTTAATCCAAGAAAAAAAGAATTTTTAATGCACATGGTAGTAAACCTAAATTCAATCGTGTTCTCATATGATATTTATGGTTTGTTTGGTAATACTAAAAATCCAATTAAAATTGAAAATATAACCGTTATTGGGTATCACCCGTCTAATAAAAGTCAACAATAACGGCTAATTTTTCAATTTTAATCCGATTTTAATCTCTACCAAACACACTCTTATTGTGCAAGAAATAGTTCGATTGAATGATTTTATATGATCACATACTAAGATTATCGAGTCAAATCACGATATCTCTCAGTACTAAATGATAAGAAAAAAGAACAAGTGGATGGATCCACGTGTCCGCTAAGTCGTGATTTGTGCAAATTACTTCCTTTTTCAAAAGTAGAGAACTAGTACAATGTTGTGACTACAATAATTTCCAAATTTATTAAAAAAAAAGAACGAAAAAAAAAAAAAGTCTCTTCATCCACATGCTTTCGGCGAAAGCAGAAAAAAAAAAACTGCTTTTATGCAAGTCTAAAGATATTGGAATGTGTGTGAATTACTTACCATAACATAACTGCTGATGCAAGGGATAACCTCACAAAACTCCACAAATTTTGGAAAGCCTTCAACGAAAATCCAGACCAAGCTCTACCACAGTACCCCATGAATATATAAACTAGCTGCCCCCCCACTATTAACCACCACGAAGCGTTCAGCACCACCGCCGCCCCCACCATGCCCCACCCCAACTTGAGCATAAACAACCAGCTAAAAAGTGTGTGCAGAGCCAACCCTACGCCTGCAATCCAAGACATGACCAACATTTTGCTCTGTGCTTGCAAGAATTTGGCAATTGGAAAGTTCAATGCATATGCATAGAGTTGAGGTATCATCCATATAGCATATTTTCCGGCAACGCGAGATATATCCGGTGTCTGACCGATCAGTCGGAGAAGTGGCGCAGCGAAAATGTAGGCAAACATTAATAAAAACGCAGTCGTCCAGAGGATAATCCATGATCTTTGCATGTAAACTCCAAGCATGTCGATTTGTCCAGCCCCAAATGCTTGTCCACATAGAGTTTCAAGTGCACTTCCCATTCCCAACTGTTCAAGCATACATTCAAAGAAAAAAATAAAAATACTTGAACTAATGGAAAACAAAATAGTTCAAATTTAAGCATAAACCTGTTGGTAGAGATTAGATTTTAATTTAAGTCAAACATAACAATTAATTTATATATATGAATCCACAACTTTTCGAAATTTCAACCTCATGTTTCACCATCGTAAATCTCAAAATATACTAGAAATCTGATTTTAAATTAATTATAAACACTTCTAGATCGTGCTTCAAAGCTTTTTTGAGTTCAAATCTTGTCGCTATCTATTCATTAAAAGAAAGAATTGAGCGCCTGGTAGCTATGTCAATAATGGATCCAAACACGTGCATCGAATCGGTTTCATATTCTACTTGTAGAGCTTCAATAATAAATAAACATCACTATTCTTTAACAGTTTCAGCTTCTAGATGAGGAAGCGGTTCAACATACCGTTACTCCGAGAGAAAATCCGGCTATGACTGAGTTTTCGATAGAGAATGCAGCGAGCTCAAGCGTGCCGACGTGGCCTGCTAAGGTTTGTGTAACGGCGCCGAGGGAGTATTGGCAAATGGAAGTGAAAATAGCCGGACCAGCAAGGTACCAAAGCTTTTTGAACTCGATCCAGAACTGTTCATAGAAGACTTTAACGCCGGTGATCGGAGGAATGTCATTTTCGTCGGCGGTGAAAGATGAAATTGATCGTTGAATTGAATATTTTTCTTCAGTTTCTGCATCATTCCCCGAAGAAATGAGTGGTTGCTTTGAATTGTTATCCATTGCAACTCACCGAGAGAGATTTGTGTGTTGTAGTTTTTCCTCGAGATTATTCTTGTTGGTGACACATTATTGGGTAAATCATCGGGGTTTCCGACCTTTCTGAAAGTGACATTCATGTCCAAACTTACTATTTATTTTATACGTGTATTCGTAATAATTTAAAATTGTAGCACCAACGTAAATAGTTACAGGACATTCAAGTGATGTTGCTGATAAATTTATGCAAGGGAATAAATAGGTTTCCTAAACACTGATAAATTTCATAACATACGAAGAGTTGAAATTACCGTTTTTTGGATTTAAAAATAGAGAGACAAATTTACCCTTTTAAGTTCCGTGAGTGTCACGTGACTGTTTAAGGTTCAAATATTTTTTCCTTCAAGAGGAAACAATGCTACAGTTTTAAAAGACTGGAGATATTAGTTCAACAAATGGTGCAACATGGAGGACTTGAATATTACACTTATGAAAGGTTAAGAACCGCGGTAGAATTTACCTGATACTTTCGTTTTGTAATTTAGCCAAAAGGACAAGAAGGAAAAGGTTATCAGATTTGAAAATGCCTTTGGAGTGATGCTATGTCGTTATGTCCCACAAAAATAGCATGATTGGCTACGCTTTTAAAAAAAATACTTATAAAGGAAAATATCAAAGAGTTAAAACGCGTTTTGACTCAGCTTAAAATTTGTACTTATCTTATAATTTAATATTGTTTGAAGTTACTCATTTTTATTGATCAAAATGAAAAAGATAGCTTTAAAATTAGAAATTCTTTATCTTTCAGATTTCACAAAAAAAAAAAAATTAATAATAAATAAATAAATAAATAATAATAATAATAATAAAAGATGTGTAATGTAAGGACAAATATGCTATCATATTATCTCCAAGAATATACATTATAAATTTAGTAATTTCTGAATTAGCCTGATTTTCGACTCCACGTGATGGGAACTGCTCGTGTGAATGTTAAAATGACTTTAACATGGTAAAGAATAATACCTAGATGATAAAAAACCTATTATTCACAATTTTACGATTCAGGTAGAACATGCAGGTCTGTCAGAATTTTCTGCAGACAGTTTTACACACAGTTGTCACCGAAGTGGCTCGATAGATTTGTGTTTTGCAAATAATAATCTATTGCAAAATTAAGTAAAGAAGAACACATATATGATGTGAAAAACTAATCGATTAATTAAGATGCAAAAATACAATTGTCTCAATTAAGCAATTTCCAAAATTGATTAGAACAATCAAAAGTAAATAAAGAAAAAGTCGGAATACTTATGAACATCAAGCTGCATGTTCATCGAGTGTCTGAAAATTCTCACTCAAAACTTGTTCGATCCTTAATGTCCCTCTTCATTTATATAAAGATTTCCACAAGATCGGAACACCTCTTACCTGAAATAATAACGTTATGTACGGTAAGAATCACATAAGATATGGAAATATTTTATAAACTAATATAATATTTACTTCTTTTAATTATTTGACAAATTAACCTTGTTTAAGATGGTAGGTAAATATTTCTGTATATGCTGCTTTAAGGCAAGTAAAAGTTGCGCCTTATTTAGGTTTTAGAAATTATAAGGAAATCACGCCAAAATTTTACAAACCTGTAGCATCCAGCCAGTTCCGATCGACTGATTTATTTGTCTTTGAACTTCACTTTTGCACATGTTTTTGGCACATATTTGAACATCAAAAAATTCTAATGTAAGCAAGCCAATAAATAAAAGATAAGTAAAAATATACCATATGCTCTAACTTACAAACATAACTTAAATTTTGAAGATAAAATCGTCAAAGTACTTAATGTCCAGTTTGGAGTTATATGAAAGTCGCGTGTGATTTGACTGCACAGCTATCCATATCTACAGTAAAAATCAAGTTGAAAGGTTGGGGACTCAAGGTCCTAACTATTCCTAAAAATAATGGTACAATTGTCATTGCAGTAAAAATTTAAGCTTTTTACTGTAAATTCTACTTGTTTGTTGAAACTCTCCATTCGCAAACCAACAGAATTAGTACTTTTTTGGTCTCCTTTAAAACCATAAAAAACGAACAATCTATGATCCGGCAACCAAACACGTGACCAGGATGTTCGAATAGGTTGTAAAGAAGACAAAGTTAAGTGCTAGTTGTCGACCGAAAGCAACTGCGTGTGGATTTTTTTTACTGAAATCTAATTTTGTAGCGTAGGTCCTGTTCGCCTTTTTTTTTTTTTTTTTTAAATATTGTTTTGAATAGTGAATTTTTTAAGAATTGGTGATTAAAAAGTAGGGAAAATTTTTAAATTTACGTGTATAATATTTTATTGTGTAAATATGTAATTCAAAATAAGTATATAAATAAAAAAAATTAAAATAATGATTGTCAAACAGGGTTAATTGAAAATTCGTTTTGAACATAAATAGTTACATGACATTCAAGCGACGTTGATGATGAATGTATGCAAGGGAATAGTTTCCTAAATACTGAGAAATTTCATCACATACGAATCTTTAAACGAAAGTTGAAGTTATCGTTTTGAATTATTTTGGATTTAAAAAGAGAGAGACAAATTTACCCTTTAAGTTCGATGTTACATGAGTGTCATGTGACCGTTCAACGTTCAAATAATTTTTCCTTCAAGAGGAAATATGCTACAGTTTTAAAAGACTGGAGATATTAGTTCAACAAATGGTACATTGAGGACTTAAATATTACACTTACGAAAGGTTAAGAACCGCGGTAGAATTTACCTGATATTTTCTTTTTGTTGTTTAGTTAAAAGCAAGCTGTGTCATTTTGACAAAGATGTTCCACAGAAATAGCATGATTGGCTACGCTTAGAAAATTTACTTATAAGTATATAAATAAATTTCAAAATAAGCCCCCGTTTGAGCCATATTTTTTTATTCATTAAAATAAAAAATATGATCGATATCCATCACATCAAAACATCAATTTTGAATTTTTATCTCTTGTGTGGAGTCCAATAACGACTATATTTTTCATTCTCATTCTACAATAAGATGGCTCAAATAGGGCCTAAATAATATTTTTCTAGATAAAAACTTTGAAATAACTAAGTTTTAATAGTAAGATAAAGATTTACTTCCAACAAAAAGTTGAATTATTTTACTTAAAAATAAAGAAAAAACTAAGCCTCTATTTAGTAAATTTATAAATCATTTAAAAAAGTAAATACGATGCTCCCTTTGTTTATTATCACCATGTCACGTTAATCAGAGCACTAAATTAGGTTTGTGTGTGTGTGTGTTTTGAAAAAGGTGTAATCTAAGGACAAATATGTTATATTATCTCCCAGTATATACTAATCTATCTACCTTTCTCTTAAATTATAAAAATTAATTCAGCAATGAAAAACAGAAGAACAATCTGAATTGAGAGAAAAACTGTATAATCATTTCCCCTTCTTTCTTACGTACATAGAGTCCTATATATATACAAAGAAGCTACCAAAATCTGTTAATAGATGCTGTATAACAAACAAAAACAAACAGAAAATATTCTCCCATGTTGTAAACAAACAATGGATTAGGTGGATACAACAAACAATGAAACAAAAAATGGATTAGGTGGATTCCAATGACGTTTCCTTTTGTAATCTCATGTGGTCCCCCTTGCTGATTTTCTTTGTGCTTGCTCAATCATGACTGCCTAGTTGGCATTTTGTATTTTCTTTTTTCAACAGCCCCAAGATAGAGAATAGATGTTTTCTACTCTCATCTTGTGCAAACGAGAGTAAAAACTATTTGAACCCAATGCTTTAGTCAATATATCTGCTATTTGTAAGCCACTATTTACATGTTCGGTGACAACAATCCCTTCTTGAATTTTATCACTAATCAAGTGGCAATCAAGCTCTATGTGTTTAGTCCGCTCATGAAAAATCGGATTTGCTGCTATGTGTAATGCACCCTTGTTATCACAAAACAACAAGGCTGCTTGAGGATGATCCACCATCAAATCTTGAAGTAAAAATTTGAACCAACTTAGTTCACAGCAAGAACTTGTCATTGCCCGGTACTCAACCTCAATTGAGGACCTTGAGATGGTATTTTGCTTTTTAGAATTCCAAGACACCAAAGAAGAACCAAGAAAAACGCAATATCTCGTCACATACCAGCGTATATCTATGCATGCCCCCCCAAATCTGAATCACAATAGGCTTTAAGTTGAAGGTCTGACTGTGAAGAATATAACAATCCTTGACCTGGAGCTCGCTTTATGTATCTCAGCACTCTGAGCAATATTCAAGTGTGGGATTCTAGGAGCTTGCATAAATTGACTAAGTAGTTGTACTGAATAAGCCAAATCTGGTCTGGTAATGGTGAGATAAAGTAGTCTACCAACTAGTCTCCTATAAATAGAAGGGTCTTTGAGCAGCTCACCTTGGTCTTTAAAGATCCTACAATTCTAATCTAAAGGTATCTTGCTTGGTGCTGCTCTAATGGTTCCTGAATCAGCCAATATATCTAGTGCATACTTCGTTTGACAAAAGTAAATTCCGTTCTCTGATCTGGCCACTTCCAATCGAAGAAAATACTTCAAGTTACCTAAGTCCTTGATTTTGAATTTGTCATAAAGGGAAGATATGAGAGAGTACATAATTTCCATATCATTTCCAACCACTATGAGATCATCTACGTAAACAAGAACGGTAGTGAAAGAGTTCTTTACTGATCTTGTAAAAAGCTATAATCAGCTTTTGACTATTTGAAACCTTGCTGAATGATAAAATCTGAAAGCTTGGCATACCATTGTCTCAAGGCCTGCATTAATCCATATAAACTCTTACGAAGTTTGCAAACCTTTGGACATTAGCATAACATGGTGGAAGCTCCATATAGACTTCATCATCTAAATCACCATGTAAAAGCGCATTGTTCACATCTAATTGATGCAAATTCCATCCTTTAGCAGCCACAACAGCAAGTAATGTCCTAACTGCTACCGATTTCACTACAGGAGAAAAAGTTTCATGATAATCTAGCTCCTCTTGTTGTGTATAACCTTTTGGTACTAGTCGTGCATTATACCTCTCAACTATCCCATCCACATTGTATTTGATTTTGTACACCCATTTACACCCTATAGCTTTTTTTCCAGGAGGTAAATCAACCGCAATCCAAGTGATATTCAACTCTAAAGCTTCTATCTTAGCTTGCATTGCCTTACACCAATCAGGGGATTTAACAGCTAGTGCATATGTACTAGGTTCTGTGTATTTTGTGATTGAAGTGACAAAAGCTTTATGTGTCTGAGACAATTTATTATAAGAGAGAGTTGCATTAAGAGGATAAGCATTACCTGAAAGTATTGGACCTTCTTCGTTGCTCAATTTCTGTGCATGAGGAAGCGAAGAAGCTTGTTGACAAATGAAGTCTAGAGAATATGCAGGTGCTCATTTCTCTCTAGTGGATATCCTAGGCAAGTGCAGACTTGAGTGAATGGTATGCGAAGATTCTGTGACAGATTCAAAAGAATTTTCTGTGTTTGAAACATCAGTTGGATGTTCTATATTGACTTATGGTTCAGGTTGGTGGAGAGAAGCCTCAAGAGGGTAGTCAAAATTAGTCTCCAATGGTTGAGGATAAGGTAAAATGATTGGATTTAGCAAGTTTTGATAGTAGGCGTAATGCCAATTTTGTATGGAAATATTTTCTCATGAAAGATCACATTTCTAGAAATGAAAATTCTTTTTGTTTCAATTTCAAGTAACTCATAACCTTTAACTCCGAAAGGATACCCAAGAGCACACACTTTCTTGCTCTAGGATCAAATTTGTGCCTATTGTTGACAAGAGTGAAAGCAAAAGCTAAACAACCAAAAACTCTAAGGTGATAGTAGACATGTTTAGATTTGAAAAGGAGCTCGAAAGGTGTTTTATTTTTGAGAAGTGGTGAGGGTGTTCTATTTATAAGGTAAACTCCCGTGAGAACACAGTCACTCTAATATCTTATTGGAATTCCACTTTGAAATTTTAGGGCCCTAGCAACGTTTAAAATATGTTGGTGCTTTCTCTCTACAATGACATTTTGTTGAGTAGTCTCAACACAGGTTTTCTAATGTATTATGCCTTTTATTGAATAAAATTCTTTCATATCAAACTCCCCTCCGTTATCATTTCTAATCACTTTTATCTTAGAATAAAATTGGGTTTCAATCATCACATAGAATTGTTGCAAAAACCTAGTAGCATCTGATTTTAATTTCAATATATATACCCAAGTACAACGACTAAAATCATCCACAATACTAAGATAGTATTTTGATCCATCATGACTAACTTCATTACATGGTCCCCAAATGTCACAATAAATTAAGTCAAAGCATTTTTCAAACCTATGATGACTAGCAAGGAAAGGAAGTTTATGTAACTTTGCTAATGGACAAACAGATCAGGGTGCAAGACTAGCATGAATTTCATAAATGTATTCTTTACTAACTAAACTCAACCTATGATCAGAAAGGTGTCCAAGTCTGTAATGCCAAAGGTTAAAATCTTCAGAATTGCTGGTGGCTGAAGCTGAAATGGAGGTAAAATTGGTCAAGGAAGGCAGGGCTTCTACTAAAGCTGTGGGAGAGACTTTATTCCTCATTAGATGGTACAAACCGTCCTTCACTTCACACATGCCAGTCGTTTTCTAAGTTGAAAGGTCCTAAATGAAACGATTTCTAGGCAAAAATATGAGGCAACATTTTGAGCTTTGAGTTAATCTTCTAGCAGATATGAGATTAAAAGAAAATGATGGAACACAGAGAACATTAGGTAGAATCAAGTTCTCAAATAATTTTACTGGTCCAACATGAGTAACATCAACAACTTCACCATTTGGAAGAGCCACAGAATATGCAGCTACTGTTTTGATGGTTGCAAAGAAAGAGGTTGAACAAACCATGTGATCTGTGGCTCCAGTGTCCAATATCTAAAGTGTATCAAAAGTGTCATGTGATTTTTTTGCTATGAACAGAGAGGCAAAGAGAAATACCAGAGATCATTGACAGATCAGATTCAGTATATGAAGATGGTATGACGGAATGAACTTGATTAATTGAAGGTGTGTAAGTCTGGCTTGGTTGTGACTTGAGTAAGGCAATTAGCTGTAAATATTGCTCTTAACTGAGTGGCACTTGACTGTTGACTTGCTCCTGTCCAGATGACATGATAGTGGTGATTTGGTTGGCTAATGCTGGTATGCCCTTCTCATAGAGTTTGTGGCCTGGTGGATAGCCATTTAGCTTGAAGCATTTCTCTGTACTATGACCAAGCATTCTACAATAACTACACATCGGCTTATCAGGGTTAGCTTTAAGGCATCTCTCCATAGAATGTCCAGGAACTTTATAGAACGTGCAATAACATTTCCTTTAAGATGTAACATTCTGTCTTCCAGTACCTTTAGAAGTTGTCATGAAAGCCATGGAATCACTGACAGGGTTGTCTAAAGAAGTTTGTCGACGTTTTTCCTCTTGTTGTATAATGGAGAACACTTCATTAAGGCTGGAAAAAGGCTTGATTAAAAGAATTTGAGCCTTGAGAGCTTTGTATGTGTCATTTAAACCCATAAAAAATTTCATTACCCAATCTCTGTCTTGGTTATTCACTACTCTCTTCAATCCTCCACATGTACAGTTAGGAATTGACCCATAATTCATTAGTTCATCCAGCAGTGTTTTTAGTGTAGAGTATTATATACTCACAGTATCTTGGTTTTTCATCAACATTGCAATACCTTGCTTTACTTCATAGATCCTAGGAGCATTATGTTGGACAAGTCGTTCAAGTTCCTGCCATAGTTGATGAGCAGTCTCGGCATAAAGAGTGCTACTCTTGATGTCGACGGAGATGGTATTCTGCAACCAAGTGATGACAATGTCATTGCAATGAAGCCAATGGTCCATCAATAGGCTGTCGACCTCTGGTGGCTCATGGATGCTCCTATCAACAAATTCTAGTTTGTTTTTTATATGAAGAGCCCTCTTCATTGAGCGTGCTCAGGAATGATAGTTGCTTGAATCAAACATTTGGGCGACAAGCAAAGCTCCACTGCTATCACTGAGACGGATAAAATATGGGCTATTTGGTTGAGAAGGGTCATGAGTGCTGGGATTTGGATTTGGGGAAGGAGAATTTGTGTTTTGATCATCATTTGTGTTAGCAGGATCAGCCATGGTGCTCTGATACCATATAAGAATTAATTCAACAATGAAAAACAGAAGAATAAACTGATTTGAGAGAAAAATTGTATATTCATTTCCCCTTCTTTTGTTACGTACATAGAGTCCTACACACACACACACACACTACCGAAATCTGTTAATAGTGTTAAGTGATAAAATCACACATTGAATAAAAATATAAACATAAACCAATTTATAAAGGATTGAGTTACTCCTCTTAATAAAGTTAACATGTTAAGATAGAACCCTAAACCTTAACATGGTATCAGAGCTCATTAAACTTTAACGAGCAATTAGATCTGGTTAAGACTCTAAAAGTGAGCATACGAATTTAAAGATTGGTTTGCTCAAACGAGCCATCATCTTGCGGGGATATGTTAAGGGATAAAATTTCATATCGAATAAAAATGTAAACATAAACCAACTTATAGAAGATTGTGGTACTCCTCTTAATAAAGTTGATATTTTAAGATGGAATTTTAAACCTTAACAAATAGATGCTGTATAAAAAAAAAAAACAAACATAAAATATTCTCCCGTGCTATGCACAAACAATTAAACAAAAAATGGATTGGGTGGATTCCAATGACGTTTCCTTTTATAACCTCCTGACTCCTGTTGTCCCCTTGCTGATTTTTTTTTTGTGCTTGCTTAATCATGAATGCCTAGTTGGCATTTTGTATTTTCTTCTTTCAACATAAATCTATCTTTCATTTAGGCCCCGTTCGGGAGGGATTAAAAGCTAATTAAAATTGAAAATATGACCGTTATTGGGTCCCACTCGTCTAATAAAAGTCAACAATAACGGCTATATTTTCAATTTTAATCTGATTTTAATCCCTCACATACAAGACCTTATTGTTTATTTGTGTCCAGACGGTTTCACATTTAAATGGGTTCCTTGTATTGTAGCGAAACGGGTTCCAATGCTGTAGTACTTTATTCGAGGCAAGAAAGGCAACAGTACACGTGATATTTTGTTTTCTAGTGTTGTCCAAATGTGGGCCCTACTTAGTGACTTTTTCACATTGATTTTTGTGGTAGTATAATAGTAGATCTTTTGTCTTCCCAATTTCAATGTTATGTAAGCAGTGAAAGGACGGTCATCTGTGACATTTATTGTAGCAACGTGATGTGTTTTTCCCTTCTTTTTCTTTATTTTTTGAAAAAATCCATTTGTACAATCACTAGGAAATTGTAATGGGTAAATGGCGCAAAACGTCCCTACCTTTGCATGGTTGTGTGCAAAACGTCCTTACCTTTCGTTTTTTGGCGCAGAACGTCCTTACCTTTCACATTTTTGGTGCAGAAGGTCCTTTTCCCTAATTTTTATCATAAGATGACCATTATACCCTCCTATATAAATAAAACAAAAAAGAAAAATAAAGAATAAATTGCAATCTACTCCTCAACTTTTTTACAAATGCAAATCGGTCCAAAACTTGGGAAAATATGTAAAAAAAAAAGGCAAAATGGTAACTTTGCCTTTTATCTATTAAAATAATAAAAATAAGATAAAATTGAAAGAAAAAAAATACTGTTCATTCACCCCACCCCACCCCACACACCCCAAACATCACAGTCCCAAACCACCTGTGTAATTCCAAGATTACCTTTCCACTTCATTCATGTTGCTCGCCCTATTTTTACCTGTTTTTCACTAATCAATTGGCCTGGATTCCTTACTATTGTTTCCACGGTTAATGGTACTCGAGTTAATTCTTCAAATTGACTTTATTAACAATTCCCATCAGATGAGAAGTTGAGAACTCTCTTTTGCTGAATCACAATTCCCATCTAACTCTCATCTGTACTTGTATGCAAATGAGCGAAGTCCGTGAGCAATAACTGGTTATAAAATCAATGTAGTATTGCTTTATTTAACTATAGCACTCCTTAATTCTCTTGGCTTTATCCAGGTGCTATGAATCTGAGCAAAGACGTGAGGACCGAGATAGACACAAGCATGGAATCTTAGTGGAGAAAATCCAGGCCAATTGATTAGTGAAAAACAGGTAAAAATAGGGCGAGCAACATGAATGAAGTGGAAAGGTAATCTTGGAATTACACAGGTGGTTTGGGACTGTGATGTTTGGGGTGTGTGGTGTGGGGTAGGGTGAGGTGGGGTGGGGTGAAGAAGATGAATGAACAGTATTTTTTTCTTTTAATTTTATCTTATTTTTATTATTTTAATAGATAAAAGGCAAAGTTACCATTTCGCCTTTTTTTTACATATTTTCACAAGTTTTGGACTGATTTGCATTTGTAAAAAAGTTGAGGAGTATATTGCAATTTATTCTTTATTTTTCTTTATTTTTCTTTTTTGTTTTATTTATATAGGAGGGTATAATGGTCATCTTATGATAAAAATTAGGGAAAATGACCTTCTGCACCAAAAATGTGAAAGGTAAGGACGTTCTGCGCCAAAAAACGAAAGGTAAGGACGTTTTGCACACAACCATGCAAAGGTAGGGACGTTTTGCGCCATTTACCCAATTGTAATTTTTACACTTTATCATTAGGATGAGATCCACTAATTAATTTCAATGTTAATATACAGTGGAAAGGACGATCATCTGTGACATTTATTGTAGCAACGTGATGTGTTTTTCTCTTCTTTTTCTTTTTGGAAAAATTCATTTGAACAATTATTAGGGGATTGTAACTTTTACGATCTCCGGTTGCTTGATTAGTTTTCCTTTTTTTTTTCCAGCAAAAAATCACTGGTTTCTGAGATGAGTTGACGCAAAGGTGAATTTATTACTGGTACATGTTTATCTTCAATTTTTATGAATATATTTGCATATACACTGACAGCACAACGCTTGTTGTGTCGTGGATGATTTTACCTCTTTTATTTTTCATTTGGATCTTAAATTTTGAAGATGGAAATTTAAACCTTGAATTACAGAGTGGTCGATGTTCTGTGTGTTTTAGCAACATTGTTTATTTTTTCTACTTCGGATCGTTCTTATTTCCTTATCTTTCACTTTACTTGTTGACTATAGTTTGTTAATTACTTTTGAAAAAAAAAACTAAGAAAGTTTTTAACAGGTCGTATCTCTCTCTCTCTCTTTTTTTTTTTTTTCCAAATTTTGTTCTTTGTAACGTCAAATACTGAAAAACTTTTGAGAGATGTTTGAGTTGAGAATGAATTTGATCCGAAAAGAAGGATTTTGAGTTCCTTACTGGAACTGTAATTTTTCCCTTTTTCAATGTAAGTGAACGATTAAGAAATTACAAGGGATAGAAAACAGTTCTTTCTCTGAAGAAGCTCTGTTGTTGGAAAAATCTTCAACTCACAATCCTTATGTACTATATATATCCTTTTTACTTCAACAGTTCTTTCACTAAGTTTTGTTTGTTTAAGAATTTAATACTCTCTTCTGCGGATGTGCCGTAGAAGCCATTTATTTATTTCGTGGATTGATGGAACGGTATAGTGAAAAGAAACAAGATTATTATTTGATTTTATTCATTTAGAGAAAACAGGTAATTGCATGCTTTGGTAGTTTGTCGTTGAATGGTAGAGGCAAAAATATGGAGGATCTATCTCATAGAGTTACTGCCTTAAGTATTTAGTTTTGACAATGAATAAGGAAAGATGACTTGAAGAGGATGAAATGTCTAGAATTAGAGCATATGGGTTTTACAGAATTTGTCTACAATTATTAAGCAAACTATAATTCAGGATGATGGTGTTCTTGAAGCTTCGTTTCAACAACATTGGTTGAAATGAAGATTTTTTTTCTTCTTTTCACTACCCTGGCTGTATTTGCACCACTGGCCATCTGAAAACTCATTGGTGAGTTCCTTTTAATTTGAAAAACATATGGAAATTAATACTTGGATGTCTTGATAGTAATACACTTAATGAATGTTAAATCTTATTCTCATTAGTAAATTGATTGGTTGAAGTTGTCTGAGAAGCTTACTAACCGTGTAATAAGGAATTCGTCATCCAAGCTAGTGATGTTGACAGACCTGGAGCCACTGAAGGTTGGACTTCAAGGGGAAAACATATAATAAACTTGATAAAAGGTATGATCTACCTGAGATCTCCATAAGTTCTTTTTGAAGTCGTTTAGTCTTTAATGTGCCATCACTACTCAAACTTTAATTCGTGTTTTTCATTCATTTCAAATAAATATTGAACCTTTGTTTAACTATAATTCATTCTAAATTTGGTTTTACACAATGAATTGCATGTTGCTATGCTTTGGATCTGCATGTGGCCTATTGAATTTTACTCATTTGGAAGTGGATTAAATTTTTCTATGTTTATAAGTTTTGTGGATGATGTGCTGGTTGGGGAAAATGGAAGCGTTAAGCATTCTAAATTTGTTTTGGGAACCTCTATCGTTGTGTGGATTTTTATTTTGGTTGTTGGGAATTGAATTTTGGCATTATATGATTTATTGCTCTAGGATCATGATATCTCTTGAATTTCTAGGCATCGAAAACCTTTTCATTTTGTTATTAAATGTATTTTCATCTACTTTCCAATTACATACAGATTGTTATTTGGGAGGAGAGGAAGGTATTTGGTTCTTGAAGGAAAATTCTTAACGAAAATGGAATGTCAAAAAGACTTGCTCCTTTAAATACTCTAAATGGGTGGAAAGAAAATGGGTCCGTTTGATTACAAATCTGAAAAATGGGTGGAAAGAAAATGAAGTTTAGGAAATTGAATTGTTTAGAAATTGTTTTATTGAGAATTGTAATTAATCGTGTTTCATTGATATAATTTTTCACCTGGAAAATGTTGAAAGTTTGGTATCCGTTTGACTTTGTTTTTCATGAAAATTGTCCATTAAAGTAATAATTTTTTTACCATTGGATCTAGAATTTGTTTTAATTGCAAAAAAAAAAAATAAATAAAAAAATAAAAAAAAAAAATATATATATATATATATATATATATATATATATATATATATATATAATTATATATATATATATATATATATCGAATACCATTCGTTTGATTTTGTTTTGTATGAAAATTGTCAATAAAAATGATACATTTTTTTACCATTGTCTTTAGAATGTTTTCCATTTGCCCCAACACACAAAAAAAATAAAATTCAGCGGACTTAGAAACCATTTTCCCACCTAAATGTTGGGAAAATGGTTTCCTTAATTTGGAGGAATTGGTGCACGTGTGGGTGGAAATTGTTTTTCATGACAAATTTTTCCATCAAACAACAATAAATCATGGAAAATGGAAATTCCATGGAAAACAAGAGCTATCAAACATAGCCTAATATTGAATTATACATGATGTTTTTCCATTTATATGCATATCAAACTTTACTCTGGTAGGCAAGGTATCAAAGATTAAATGATGTGAAAAACAGTTGCAGTAAACTTAGGATACTGCAAGAAATTAAGAGATTATCCATGGAGGAAATACCTGTGAGTAGCCGGTTGAAAAGACCAATATTCAAATTTAGCCATTGACCAAGAAATAGCATTAAAAAAAAAAAAAAACCAAAACTAATTTTAAATACTTAAAAAAGCAAAAAGGCGACCAAAAAAGGGCCATCTACACACCGAGAATCGACGAGATATGTTAGTTTTGAACTATTATTGTGATTTTCTTCAAATTTTTTTGAAATGGTTTTTTATTTTGTTTGATTTTGTTGTAGATCGGGTGGAATAAATGATTATGGTCATTGTTAGTGTTATCTAAATGGATTTATGAAACTTGGGTGGCCGAAAATGGAGTTTTCGGCTCCATTTCCGGCCAAAAATGGAGTTTTTTGGGCCTTTCTTTTTTTATTTTTGGACAACGGTGCTAACTTTTTTTATTTTAAAATTAGATTGGGCCGCCTGTTAAGGGCTCAGAAACTTTTTTTTTTTTTTAAATTTTATTAAGAAATGAATTTTAAAAAATTAAATATTTTACGTAATTAAATAAATAGTAGCCCAAACTTTTTCATTTTAAAATAAGATTCGGTTGCCCAGAAACTATTTTTTAAAATTTTATTAAGAAATGAATTTTAAAAAATTAAATATTTTACGTAATTAAATAAATATTTATTTAAATTAACATTTTACATAAAAAATTAAATATTTTACGTAATTAAATAAATATTTATATAAAATTTATATAATTCAATAATTTACGAAATTGAAAAATATTTATAAAATTTAATATTTTAAGAAATTGAATAATATTTAGATAATTAAATTAATAATTTTGATTTGAGTATCGAGCAATATTAAATATTATATTTTAACAAATTAGACAATTAAATATTATTATTTTAACAAATCTCCATTCCATTCCATCTCCATTATACCTCCAATAGCTAATTAACATCCTCTTGTGTAAAATATATTGGGGGATCTTGTCAAGCCTCAAAGTACCTCTTCTTGTCCATCTAAATCTTTTGGAAGAACAATTTATATTTGTAGAAAAAGTTACTTATCATTAACTTTTATATTTTAAATTTAAATTAAGAAAATTGTAGTCTTGAATTTTTTATTTTTCAATACGTTTATAATTTTCTAATACGATATCACCACATGATGTATTAATAAATAATCATGCTACATGTATATCATTCTTTACATCTTTGTTTACACGCTTACAAATGGCACAATCACATATTTTGATTTCCACAACACATTTTCACATCATTGCCTAGATTGTGTTACATAGGGAATGTTATCCATGATGGGAAGCAATATGTACATATAACTTAATTCATTAATAAAATACACCCTGATGACCTTAATACAAACCTTCGTAGTCCAATCCCTCCTCCTCATATCCCTACTCCATTGATGCACCCAAGGGGTTCGTTTGATGCTATTTATGGATTATGGAAGATAGGATCGTAAGAGATAAAAATTAGGGAGGATAGGATTAAAAAATTATAATAAGGTAGATTAAAATATATGTTGTAATACAAACTTTTGATGCTACGTCGTATTAAAAAATTGTATGAGTAATGATAAATAAAAAATCTATGAAAATAATTTTTACTTTCAAGTTAATTTATTTTACTTATAAGTAATTGTTTACATATAAATAAATTTTGTGCTTACAAGTAATTTTCTACTTATGGATGAATTGTTGTAGTTATAGGTAGGGGTGTAAACGGTCCGATTTTTGACAAATTTTCAAATCAAACCGTTTCAACCGGTTTGAGAAAAACTCAAACCTAAACCAAACCGTTTTGATCGGTGGTTAGAAAAAAATTCAAACCTAAACCTAACGGTTTGGTCCGGTTTTAAACCGCCAGTTTCGCGTATAATTTTTTGTCTGTCTAGTGTCTATTTTTATGCCATTAATTCAATATATATTTATATCTTACTGACAATAAATCTAAAATAAACTAAATACATTAACTATAAATTTAAATACGAACAAAATCAAAGTAAAGTCACAATAAAGTAAAATCACAGTCGTATAATTTCACGGGCAACTTAGATGGTTTATATGTTCAAGAATCAAGAACAAACATCTATGTAACTAAAATCACAGAATTTCGAAAATAGAAATAATTCACATGTCACAAAAAATCACGAATTTAGGGATTTTCAAGAATCAATATGACAAACTATGTTTTGTAATAACTTAAACGGTTTCTATGTTCAAGAATCAAGAACACACATTTATGTAACTAAAAAAAAAAAAAATTCACAGAACTAACCCACAGGTCACAAAAAATCACGCAGTCTTGCAATGAAATTGAAGGCTATCAGTTGTGACTGACCGTAGACCACCAGCGACCGTCCCTGACAACTGAAAATTCTGACCGTAGACTACCGACTATTTGAGAAAAATTCAGGAGCGAGAGAGAGAGAGAGAGAGAGAGAGAGAGAGCAGCGAGCGAGAGAGAGAAATGGAAGGTTAGAGATTAGGGTTGTGTTTGTGAGAGTTTGAGTTTGTTTTTTTTTTTTTTTAATTAGGATATTTGATCGGGTTGGGATTTGGACGAGTCGAAAATCGTAATAACTAATAGGAAATTAGAAATTGAAAAAAATACCAACAAAATGACAAAATTATTTAATTTACAAAATTGGAATTTTGGATAAATTTTCAAAAAAATTCAATTTTTTATTTTTTATTTTTTATTTTTTTTCGTCAGTTCGGTTTGGTTTTAAACCGTAATTAAAATTCTCAAACCTAAACGAAACCGTTTTTGACCTGTTTGATTTAGTTCAAAACCATTTCGTTGACGGATCCACGTGGCACCAAACCGCCATTTCGAAATTGCTATTTCGATTCGATTTTTCGATTTAGCGATTTTTGTTTACAACCCTAGTTATAGGTAATTTTTTTAGCATATAAGTGGACTTTTACAATTTTTTTTTTAAAGTAAAAAAGGGCTTTCATTAATATCATTGCTCACAATTACAGCACTTGAGATCAAAAATTGAAATACAATCAACTCAATTGCAAGCAATGAAATAAAACAACATTATGGAAAACCTTATTCTCTTTTGACCTTTGCTAGAAATGAAATGACACATACCAACACCTACATTTTAGGTTGCCTCCCTCGTCTACCTATAAAGTCTAGATGATGCTTGAAAAATGGTGAACTCCATTAGAGCCATCACTTACTTCGGTGAGAATTAAAATCATAAAAAATGATGAAATGTGTAGCTGACAAGTTATGTATTCCATAAAATATGTGGTCAGAATTAATTCTTCATTTTAATTGAAGATTTTATTTGAATTTTAATCTCCACTTCATATTTAACCACACGTGATGAACACCCTTGCTTGTCGGACGAGTGCAAAATTTTTGAGTATTTTGACTGAAGCAAGGGAAGCGCTGGTGGGCAACGCATCATCATGCAACAGTACACCCACATCAAATCCGTACACTTGACTCGCAAGACCTCACTTCAAACCTTCAATCTTCTCCATTTTTCTTCTAAGAAAATTCAAGAACTCTATTTCTCTTGTGCGTGGTCACAAAAATATCAGACGGATCATAGTAATTAAAAACATCACTAGGGAAATGCCACTTGAACGTTGATTTTTAACATGACAAATGGTGATTGGGTAAAAAAATTTTACAAATTTAAATTATTCAATGATGTATTGTTACGTAATAAAATATAAAAAATAATGTAAACGATGATTTACCGTGTAAGATAATTGGTCAACATGACACCTCTCTCTCTTTCTGTGTAACAGTTTGGGAGGTTCATGAAGTTTCGAGCTTTTTCTACCAACTTTTTAATAAAAAATACACGTTTGAGAGGTTCACGAAGTTTCGAGCTCTGTCTACCAACTTTCAAATCAAAGACATGTTCAGCCCAGTTTGATAATTATTATTTTTAATTTTTCTATTCATTTTTATACCATAAAATATTTTATACATAAATAGAAAAAGTCTTTTTTAATTATACATTTAAAAAAAAATTATTATTCAAAATTTAATTTTTTCAAAATAATGACCATAAAAATTATCCTTGTATGATTAATACCGGTACGATTTGGCTTTTTTGAAATCAATAAATAGCAAGTACCCAATCGCGAATATTCATCTCTTCCTCTCTATCGTATCTGCGTCTGTGTCTCGAAATGGAAAACAGCGTCAAAAAACCACTTCTTTCCCCCGTAAAATATGATCAAATCCCAGATTCATCAGTTCAAGAGTATTCAGTTCAACATTCAATCCGCTCTTTTACTTCATCTTTCACCGCCGACGAAAATGACATCCCTCCAATCAACGGCGCTCGAGTTTTCATTGAACAGTTTTGTATTGAGTCTAGGAAACTCTGGTACCTTGCCGGTCCAGCCATTTTCACTTCCATTTGCCAATACTCCCTCGGCGCCATTACACAAGTCTTCGCCGGCCATATTGGCACTCGCGAACTGGCTGCTTTCTCTGTCGAAAACTCTGTCATCGCCAGTTTTTCTTTCGGAGTCATGGTATACTATTTTTAGTTTTGAGTTCAATGTTAGTTTAAGGTGTTTTTGCGTTTTTGTGATATCTTGACCGGAGCTCGCCAAAAAAGCGGTAGTAAAAGGTAAACTAGCTCTGACACACTATTTTAAATCATCTAGTCTAAAAAGTTTAAATTGTTTGAACAGTTAGGAATGGGAAGTGCACTGGAAACTCTCTGCGGACAAGCCTATGGTGCTGGACAATTCGACATGCTAGGGGTTTACATGCAAAGATCATGGATTATCCTTCTCACAACTGCATTTATTCTAATGTTCTTGTACATTTTCGCGCGGCCACTTCTGTTATTTATAGGCCAGACGCGGGAGATATCACAAGCTACCGGAATAGTTTCGATTTGGATGATACCTCAACTCTATGCATATGCAATGAATTTCCCAATAGCCAAATTCTTGCAAGCACAGAGCAAAATGATGGCCATGGCATGGATTTCTGCCATAGCTTTGGCTCTTCATACTTTATTCAGCTGGCTGTTTATGCTGAAGTTGGGGTGGGGGATGGCGGCCGGGGCAGTGGTATTGAACTTATCGTGGTGGTTTATAGTGGTGGCGCAGCTGGTTTATATATTCATGGGGTACTGTGGTAGAGCTTGGACTGGATTTTCATGGAAGGCCTTTCAAAATCTGTGGGGTTTTGTTAGGTTATCCCTTGCATCAGCAGTTATGTTATGGTAAGTAAACTAATAACATATTATCTAATTTTTCTTAGCTGTTCCATGTTCTTACTATTAATTACTCAGAAAATCAGTACTAAGAGAAATGATTTTTTGTCTATAATTGATACTAATTTTAGCATTGTACTAAATTGCATTGAATAAATAGAAAACCGGAAGCTTCCACTGCTTGGCCCTATTTTCTTAAGGTCAATTTTCTCCAAATTTCGTCGTTTTTAATAAAATATTTTTATATCTGAGCACGTAATATTTTTTTTGTACTTTTTAATCACGTACGTACCTTAAAAAACACTTTTCACAAAATCACTTTTCATATAAATTCATCTAATTTTTTTTAATATTGTCTTTGTGATTCTCAATTATATGAATTTATAGTGTTACTGTAGTACTGTTCCATGTATTGTTTTATGTTCTTACTATTAATTACTCAGAAAATCAGTACTAAGAGAAATGAATTTTTGTTTATAATTGATACTAATTTTAGCATTGTAATATATTTAAATTGAATTGAATAAATAGAAAACTGGCAGTTTCCACTGTTTTAACGTTGACTAGCCTATAAGGTTGCACCTCTGTACTATGGTGCTTAAAAGCGATTTTTAACAGTTTCTTTTAAAATGAAAAAGCAGCTAAAAACGATTCCGATTCGTAAGGGCGATCAAATATCTTTGTTTAATTTAATGTTTTCTTATCCATATATTTACAGCTTGGAAGTGTGGTACTACACGGCTTTACTCCTATTTGCTGGATATTTGAAGAATGCAGAACTTCAAGTTGATGCTTTATCCGTATGGTCAGTAGCCATATTATTGGTCCGCACAAAAAGCGTTTTTAGTTATCCTTTACCAACGATTCTTTTTCCAATTCGACACACTTTTTCAAAAGTCGTGTTTATAAAGCAGAAACGTGAGGTATCTATTAAAGTTTGTAGAGATTAAGGTTTAGGGTTCTAGTAATAATAAATAATTTTTTTTTTCCTGTATAGTGAAATAAAAATCCACTTTTATGATAAATTTTACAGCATGAACATTGTGCTATGGGTAACCACAGTAGCCATTGGATGGAATGCAGCAGTAAGGTTAGTATTGAAATTTCTGAAGTCGCATTTTTTGAAAAGTATTTTCAATAAATGAAGTCAAAAAGAAAAATAAATTTTTTTATTCATATAAAATTTTGCAGTGTAAGAGTGTCGAATGAACTAGGGGCTGCTCATCCAAGAAAGGCCAAATTTTCAGTGGTGGTGGTGGTTGTTTCTTCCTTCACGATCGGCGTCGTCGTCGCCATCTTTCTCCTCAGCTTCAGTGAACAATATCCTTCATTATTTGTAGATAGCGTTCAAGTGAGAAAACTTGTGTCCCACCTCACTCCATTGCTTGCATTTTGCATTGTCATCAATGCTATTCAACCCGCTCTATCAGGTATGTATACGTTCTTTTACCGATTGAATATTTTCTCGTAGAAAGATGACCTGGTTTACAAGGCTATGAAATAGAAAGATTCCATTATAATATGTGGTTTAAGGAGAGATCATCGTTGGAGCGACAAAATGGTCATTACCAAAGTGATGACACATTAAAACACTTCATCGTATGACTTAATTATTTCGATTATCAGATTTCTGGCTTCAAAATTTATATAATTACATAATCGCCTAATGTAAATCGGTTGGTGCAGGAGTGGCCGTTGGAGCTGGATGGCAAGCTTTAGTTGCTTATGTGAATATTGTATGCTACTATTTGATTGGCATTCCTTTGGGACTCGTATTAGGGTTTGTAGTAAACTGGAGTGTTCGGGTAAGTGTATAAGTTCATAAAATAGAATTCTATAATTAATAAAAATTTAATTCATATTTACTTGTGATGATTTTCAGGGTATTTGGTTTGGAATGATATTTGGAACAATAATACAAACTCTCGCCCTCTTTTATATTGTTTACAGAACCAACTGGAATAAAGAGGTCAGTTTAACCTAGCACCTTTTTTTTTTAAATGTAATAAATTTGAGATAAATTGCGTTAATTCTGATCTTCTTTGAATTATAAGCAGGCTTCTGTTGCGACCAAAAGAATCAAACAATGGGGAGGAGATGATGATAAAGTGCAGAAGGATGTAGAGAACTTAACGGGGAGCAAATGAAAAGTTACGAGTCTTAATGCAATCGACTTAAAATTATTAATAATAAGGTTTAATTGATCTTATTGTTGATTTGGTGTCAACTGTCGAGGGGTTTTGTATAATCTTAAAATCTTTATTTTATTTTCAGTAATTTTATTTTTAGTACTGAATTTGTTATTAATCATCATATGCATTGTTGACCCTAAAAATGAACTCAACAGATGTCGGGTCTACTCTCATTACGTCAAGCGTTGATCTGGCACGTTTCTACCGGAATAGGGATGGTAGCTTTACTGGAATGAACGTGGGAAGCACTTTTCGGAGAGACACAAATGTTCAGACTCCGACGATCGGATTTGATCACAATCACGCTATCAATGATTGCCCTTTTTTCTATTTGCTAATAAACGTTGCATTTGTTATGGAATATGTGGAAGGATAGATATAATGAATATATTTGCCTTTTTTTCTTTCCAGCGTTTCACCCTCCTTCCTTTTTTATACAAATGAAGGCTATTTATACTGTTCTAACTGACGTGGTGATTGTGTGATCCACGTGGCAACATCTCCTAAACTGAAACTTCACATCACATCCATTTGTTACATTTAATATTTGATAGAGGGTCAGCCGCACTAGAAGTAGGCAGACAACGCCATTAAAAAGTTATTGACACTTTACTACAGACGTCCCATCAATCAATTCTAAGAGATCTTCAAATCTGTTGAGGCGACGTTGGCTTATGGGTTTCGAACGACCCTGTGATAACTTCGGATTGGATTGTGCTTCGCCTTTGAGGAAGTGTTTCAGTCCGAGGCTCGTTGTGTAAAGACTTCGGCCCATTTTCTCCCTGGACTTCTGACCTATTGGCCTTCCTTTTGACTCCTCGTCAGCTGTACTGCCACGTGGCATGCCACGTAGCCCAACTTCTTCATACCCCGAAATTTGGGGATAACAATAGTCCCCCAAGTCTAGGCATAATTATTTATGTAATGCATGGACTTGAAAGTAAAATTGAGATAGAGTTTCAGGTTAAAAAGATGTCCTTATAGAGCTTCGTGCTTCCTTAGAGCTTCGGAAAGAATATGCTCTCTTAGAGCCTCAGAAAAATATGCTCTTTTAGAGCTTTTAGAAAGAATATGCTCTCTTAGAGCTTCACGCTCTCTTAGAGTTTCGGACAGAATATGCTCTCTTAGAGCCTCAAAAAAATATGCTATTTAAGAGGTTTTAGAAAGAATATGCTCTCTTAGAGCTTCAAGCTCTCTTAGAGCCTCAGAAAAATATGCTTTTTTAGAGCTTTTAGAAAGAATATACTCTCTTAGAGCTTCATGCTCTCTTAGAGCTTTGTTGGCGAGATCCCTTCAAATTTTTTTAAATGGCCGAGGCTCCTTCCCTTGTTTAAATGAAGCATGAACAATGAGTGGCCTCGGATTGATGATTACGAGGATTTGTTATTTTTCCAACCACGCTGAGATTCACGAAGCGTTTTAATCATGGAGCCTCAATAATTTGATGTCGTGGTACCTTCCCAAGAAAAATAGTTGGGGTCATTTCAACTTCCAACACACGCAATAGCCGTCGCATTAAATACATAATGACGATTGTTTCCCACATTCTTCAATAAGATTTCAGATGCGTGTAAGCCACGTCCAGATCTTAGCCTTTGAAGGCCAAACGTCAGACATTGTGAGTGGCTTGAATTATAAATCTTGTTAATCCATGGTTGGATGGTCCGGATCGAGATCCAACGGCTAGGATTGAGTGAGTTTGCCTATAAAAGGCAGAGAACTTTTTGAAGGAATTTCTTTATTCTTTCTTGCAAGTACTCCCGCACTCTTCTTTTTCAAGTTCCTGAATCCTTTGAGCTTTTTCTTCTCAGAATTCCCTCGAGAGTTCTCCTGTCTTTTTCTTCTTATTTTCTTTGGGAAACCCGTAAGTATCATAACTTTTCTCCTTATTTGCAAAATTAATGGCTACGTCAAAACCATCAGGGGAACAAGTGAATGTTAGTAAGTTAGCCCATGAGTTGGGTTTTCAAATAACAAATACTGCCAACCTTGTTAAGGCTGTAGAGGCTGGGAGGGGCTTTTCTGTTTCTGGGGATGTTGGTGGTAGTGACGAGACAGTTTGGGGGGCGTCCAAAATTCGATCCTCTGTAGATCCGACCTACTTGCTCACCCTTAGAGAGAAATATAGGATTCCTTATGATATCGAACTCCTTTCTCCTTCTATGAGTGAACGAGTCTGTTATCCTAGGCAGAGATGTGTTGCCATAAGTGAGTTCCTGTTGAAAGCGGGCTTTGTTTACTAATCCATCCTTTCTTTCGGGCCGTCCTCAGATTATATGGGATAGCCCCTACCCAGCTTGTCCCCAATGCCTTGGCCCAATTAGTGGGCTCTTACTTCCTTTGGAAAGAGGCATCTCTAGGTGAGGATATGCCTCTGCATGTCTTCCAAACGGTTTACCAACCCAGGTCATTAGGAAAGGGGGACTTAAGGGGGTGGTATTCGTTGTGCCCTTGGGGATCGCATTCCCCCTTTGTGGTGGGTTTGCCAACCTCCATCAAAGGGTAGACTGAAACTTGTTTCTGGGTGAGGGGGAGGTGGCAGGAGTGTGAGGGTGACTTTGTTCCCCATGTCAAAGTCTCAACTTCGTATTCCGATGCTCGTGAGTGTTTTCCTTGTGTTTATGTTTTCCGAACCGATGAGGTCTGATACTTACCCCTTTTTGTGGTTGTGCAGGTTCGGTTGAGCGTTTTCAATTTACAGAGAGTGATTGTGATACTCTCTCTGAAGTGTACAAGAAATCATTCTCCGCTCGTGACTTTGCTCGTTTAATCCAGTCGACCCGATTTTTTGAGGACTTCGGATTAATGGCGAAGAGAGGTAGATTTTCGCCTCGATACTCTGATGATTATGTGGTTTTGTTATTCATGTGTTGTGCTAATGTTTTCCATTCTTTGGTTTTTGCAGAGAATTTTAATAAAAGGAAGCCTCCCACCCCGGACATGGCTACTATCCTTGCTGCCACTTCCACTATTGGCCGAGGGACGAAGCCCTCATTTGCTAGAGGAATGTAGGTGAGGGACAAGATTAAGAGGGTCAGCAAGGAGGCTAGCTCTCAAGAAGAAAACCCACTTCCCAAGGACAAGAGAAAGAAGGTGATAGAAGAGGAACCAAAGAAGAAGTTCAGAGTTCCGACACCAAGTGGGGCGGGTGGCTCAAATGATGTTCCTCCTCCCCGTTTCGAAGTTCATGTGGGGAGTAAACTGCTAAGTAGCTCAATGGCTGCAGCCACTGAGAGCCACAAAAGACCAACTGTTGTGGAGCTTCTGAGGCAACTCCCATCGAAAAAGACAAAGGCTGCTGGCGACTCCTCAATTTCCGAAGTTCCAAGGAGAAAAGTAGCATTGGCCACTCGCTCTGACGATCTGGCAACTGAGGCCCTCGCCTTACTTTCTCCGGAGATTCAGACAGCCACCGCAACATTTCATAAGTATTGGACAGATAAGTGGCAAAACTATATTGAGCAGAATGACGCGGTGGATGTTTTTAAGACCGTGGTGGCCCAAGCGGAGAGGTCCTTTGGTATGGCTATAGAGGCTGAAGCCATTTTCAAAAGTCTTCAAAGTAAAAACTGGGGATTTGCCAGCAAGGCCACCAAAGCCGATGAGGAGGCTGCTAAGGCCAGATCGGAGGTTGAGGCTCTAAGGAAAGAGAAGGAGGAAGAATCCACAAAGCTAGCCTCTGCCCTTTCAAAGATTGAATCTTTAAGGAAGGAGGTCCATTTGTGCCAAAGCGAGGTGGCTTTAATGACCAAAAAGGTGGAGACCTCTGATGCACACCAAAAACTGGCTGCCGAGGAGAACTCTACGCTGAAGGGGAAAGTAGAAGAACTAACCTCCCAAGTCTCTGGCCTTATTGAAGAAGTTGAGAGCGTCAGAAGTGATGCCGAGGCAGCAAGCAAAGATGCGAAGAAAACTTTTTTGGCCAATTTTCATCTGACTGAGCTCTATCAGCGGTTTGGCATATACTGGAGGTGGTATACCTATAATGAAGTCATTGAATGGTTAGAAGAGCATGCTCAAGACTTCGATTCTTCTGATCTGAGGGCCGAGTTCCTGGGTGATGATGTGGGAGAGGAGGAACCTCAAACTCCTATGGAAGAACCTCAAATAATTGAACTTGACGAGGAGAATCCCGAAGAGCAGGCTATTGTACCATTTGTAGCTCCTCAACCCCCACCCCTTGATGTTTGCGGCAATTTCATTGTAATGGCTTCGGCCTATTCATTTTCTCTTCGAATGAAATTCTATTTTGTTTTACTCCATTCCTTGTTTGATCTTTTTCTTGATGCGTGATTCGTAATTGTTATTGTTAACAACTTCTATTCCTCATAAGTTTCCAACTAGATAATGTTTGGACACTTAGCACTGTAGGAATAGGTCGAAGCTCTTAGCCTCAATAAAACTTAAATAAATCGAAGCTCTCAGCCTTTGAGGTAATATTTAAATAAGTCGAGGCTCTTAGCTTTTGAGAGAAAATTTAAGTAAGTCGAAGCTCTTAGCCTTTGAGATAAAAGATTGAACCTATAGGCTCTTAGCCCTTATAGGATTAACCGAGGCTTCTTAGCTTTTGTTGAGATAATTGATTCATTTTTTTGGAGGAACAAGCACTGCTTCTTCATTGAACAAAACAAATGATTCATACAAGATGTCTTACATTATTGGTAGTACCTACGTAAGTGCTCCACGTTCCAAGGATGAGGTTGTACCTTTCCATCCATATCTTTGATTCTATATGTTCCTGGTTGAATTTCCTTATATATATGGCAAGGACCTTCCTAGTTCGGGCCAAGGGTCCCTGGCCCGTGTTCCTTCGACGGTGGGAACACCCTTCGAAGCGCCAATTCGTTCAACCTGAATGTCTTCTTCTTCTTCACTTTTGAGTCATAATATCTGGTCATTTTTCGTCGGTACATGGCCATCTTTACTTGAGATTCATCCCTCCTTTCTTTAAGGAGGTCTAACCCGAAGCATCTTGCCTCATCATTGGTCTCTTCATTGTAGCGTATTCGTCTTGTGATGGAAGACCTATTTCGATCGGACTCATAGCCTCTGCCCCATATGTCATAGAAAAAGGGGTTTCTCCTGTTGCAGTTCGACTTGTGGTCCTAATTGTCCAAAGTACTTGGCACAATTCCTCTACCCATGCCCCATTTGATGCATCAAGTTTTCTTTTCAGGGTGTACTTGATTGTTTTATTCACAGCCTCAACTTGTCTATTAGCCCGAGGATGATGTGGGAAAGAGAAATGCTTCTTGACGCCCAGCTCTTCGCACATTTCCCTGACTTTTTTGTTATCGAATTGTTTACCATTATCTGTTACAATTGAATGGGGAATTCTGAACCTGCAAATGATGTTTTTCCAGATGAACTTGGAAGTATTTACCTCGGTTATTTTTGCGAGAGGTTCGGCTTCTACCCATTTTGTGAAGTAATCAATTGCAACAATCGCGAAGCTGGCACTTCCTTTTCCTTTAGGTAGGGGTCCAATTAGGTTGATTCCCCACCTGGCGAATGGCCAGGGCTAGATACGATGTTTAACTCCTGTGAGGGTTGCCTTTAGATTGTGGCGAAACACTGGCATTTATCGCATTTTTTGACGAACTGCTGCGCATCCTTTTTCAAGGTGGGCCAGTAGTATCCTTGTCTGAGCATTTTATGTGCTAAAGACTAGCCTCCGGTGTGGTTGCCACAAACACCTTCGTGGATTTCCTTAAACACGTAGTCTGCTTGATCTCCTCCCATACACCTTAGCAATAGCATTGAGAAGCCACGTTTGTACAAGACATCGTCTTGTAAAATGAAATGGGCTGCTCTCCTTCTGAGTTTCTGGGCCTCTTCCTTTCCTAATGGTAGTGCGGTTTGGTCCCTTAGGTAGGATACAATGGGCTTTATCTAGGGAGGGGTATCTTCCATCCACATAACTATTTCGCCGATCTCTGTCAATGGTTTTGTGATGTGCTCAATTGGGACCACGTAGAGTAACTCGGAGTCTTTGCCACTTGCCAATTTTGCTAGTGCGTTAGCATGAGCATTGTGGGACCTCGGTATTTGCATCAGTTCAAATCTTTCAAATGACGGGACGAAGCTCATTACTAGCTTTAGGTAAGCTGCCATAGATTTATCTTTGGCAGAGAAATTCCTATGTACCCGACTGATAACGAGCTGGGAGTCACTGTTGCTTATGAGTCTCTTCACTTGCATTTCTTTCGCCAACCGAAGTCCTGCTAGTAGGGTCTCATAATCGGCTGTGTTATTGGTTGCTTTAAAGTCGAACCTTACAGCACAATTGAGCTTATGTCCCTCTGGACTGATCAAGACAATCCCTTCTCCAAAACCTGTATCGTTAGACGACCCATCGACCGAGAGCCTCCAAACTTGAGGTTCTGAAGACTCCATTTCTACTTCGATGTTAGGAACATGGGTAAACTCAGCTACGAAATCAGCCAGGCCTGCCCTTTTATGGCTGACCTGGGTTTGTAGAGGATGTCGAACTCGCTGAGCTCCACGACCCACTTAAGCAACCTTCCCAAGGCGTCTGGCTTCTGAAGCTCTTGCTTGAGGGGGTACTTGGTTAGTACATGGATGCTGGTATGCCTGGAAATAGGGCCTCAGCTTTCTCGAAGCAGTTATCAAGGAAAGAGCCATTTTTTCCACGTTAGGATATCAAGTTTCAGCAGCTAGGAGTGCTCTACTCACGTAGTATACTGGCAACTAATGGTTGTTTTCTTCCCTTATCAGAACTACGTTTACTGCTTTGGATGTTACTGCTAGATATATGTGCAATACTTCATGATCGGTAGGTTTCGAAAGGAGTGGTGGTTGCCCTAAATGCTTTTTTAATTCCTGTAGGGCCACCTCAGATTCTTCTATCCACTGGAATGTGTTCCCGCCTTAAGGATTTTAAAGAAGGGGAGGCATTTATCCGTTGCCTTGGATATGAAGCGATTTAGGGCTGCTGCTCTCTCTGTGAGGCTCTAAACTTTCTTTGGTTTCTGGGGTGACCTCATCTCAATCAAAGCTCTGATCTTTTCAGGATTCGCTTCGATGCCTCTTTGACTAACTATGTAACCAAGAAACTTGCCAGAAGATACCCTAAAAGCTCACTTTAAAGGATTGAGCTTCATTTGATATTTTCGCAAGATCTGGAAAGCCTCATTCAAGTCGGTGATGTGGTTTGCTGGTTTCTGGCTTTTCATCAGCATACATCCACATAAACTTCCATGGATTTGCCGATGAGGTCGGGAAACATCTTGTTAACTAACCTCTGGTACGTTGCCCCAACATTCTTTAATCCGAAAGGCATGGCCTTGTAGCAATAAAGTCCCTTGACTGTGATGAATGATGTATGGTCCTCATCTGGTGGGAACATGGGGATTTGGTTGTACCCAAAGTATGCGTCCATGAAGCTGAGGAGCTCGTGTCCAGTAGTTGAATCTACGAGTTGGTCTATCCTTAGGGATGGTAACGGGGCGGGGCGGGGCTGGGCGGGGGCGGGGCTGGGCGGGGGCGGGGATGCCCTCCCCGTTAAAAAAATCAATCCCCATCCCCGCCCCGTTCCCCGTTTAAGGCGGGGAGGGGCGGGGCGGGACGGGGTAGGTTATTTCCCCGTTTAATTTTTTTTTTTTTTAGTTTTTCATAATTTATTTTTATTATCCATATTCATTATATTTAGACAAATAATTTTAATTGCTATTTTCTATTAAAATTAATGAAAATTTTCATTTAAGGTATTGAATTCTAAAAAAAAAAAATTTTTTTTTTTAACGGGGCGGGGCGAGGACCCCGTTGCCCGTCCCCGCCCCGTTACCCGTTTAAGCGGGTTTTCCACTCCCCGTTGTGGGCGGGTCCCTGCGGGTATCGGGTTTGTCGGGTTTTTTTGCCATCCCTATCTATCCTTGGGAGGGGGAAGCTGTCTTTTGGGCAGGCTTGATTCAGATTTGAGAAATCAATACATACCCTCCATTTTTCGTTGTGCTTTTTTACCAGAACTGGGTTGGAGACCCACTTCGGATACACGGATTCCTTGACGAAGCCGTTGTCTATCAGCTTTTTGAATTCGTCCTTCAGAGCCTCATATTTTTCTAGGTTGAGGGCTTTTCTCTTTTGTCGGTGAGCCGTGGCTTTCGGATCAATGTTCAAGTGATGGCAGCTGACCTTGGGGTCGACGCCGATCATATCACTGTGCCTCCAGGTAAATACATCAAGGTTCTTTTTTAAGATGAATTCCATGAAACGCCGAGCAACCAGAGGTTCGGTTCCCATTTCTATGGCCAAGGTGATTTTTCCCCTATGGATGATATTATCTCCTGTAAATCCGAACATGGGGGAGTTTACTAGGGACATCTAATGATCTACCTTCATTTTATCAAAGGTGGTACCAAATACGATATTGACCGAGCTTCCATTTTCTACCAACATCTTTTCCAGGCCGTTGCAAGCGATGACAGCCCTAACTATTAGGGTATTACAGTGGGGGTAGTGCACCCCTAGTGCATCTTCTGGTGTAAAAGTGATGGAGGCGAATTTCCTCCACTCGTGGGTTGATTGACGATAAAACTCGTCATAGGCGAGTCGATTGCTTCCCTGGCATAATTCTTTTAAGAGTTTCTAGACTCTCCGCATACGTGAGGACCACCAATGATTGTGTCAATTTCTCGAACGGGTTCATATTCATTGCTTGGTGAGGGACCTCGTCACTACCTCTGACCCTCTCTAGTCCCTTCAGTATCGTTATCTCTTCCTCGTGGAGGGTTATTTTTGTTAGATTAACGTCGCTCGTTGCTTTTCGAGGGGCGGTTCAGCTTGCAGGGGGATTTTTTGAAGGACGTCTCCCTATTGCCTGGTTTTGGTTTTTGGAATGCCTTGCGATGTCCTAGCAGTTTTCGGTACGGTGGCCATAGGATTGGTGATAGGAGCAGTAGTTCGAGGCTTCATCCCTATTTCTAGGTTCAGCACCTCGTCCCCTACCTCGACCTTTTAGTGGAGATTTTTGATAAGGCTGACGCTGTTGTGTTTCGGTTCCTGGATTCATCTCTTCATAAGCTAAGGTCGACACGGCATTGAGCGTTGCTGTGGCGAGCTCCTGTCCGTGGTTTAATGGGGCTTGATGATCCATTAGATGGGAAGTTGGGCCTCTTCTTCTTTGCATCTGAGGAAGTGGAAGGCCTCAACTTGTCCTATTTCTATGATCCTTCAATTCTTCATTCAGAATTTCCCGCCTTATCATTTCTAATAAAGCGTCGTAGGTAGCCGGGTCTCAGTTTTGTACATCTCTCCAGAAGAGAGAGTTCATATCCAATTCTCCCCTCAAGGCCGTTATTGCTTCCCTATCTGTGATTTGTACGCAGTAGGTCATTTCATCAGTAAATCGGGACAAGAAGCTTTTCAGTGCCTCACCTCGTTGCTGTTGCATGTCTTGCAGTCGTTAAATAGGTCTATCCCCTTCTTTAATAGTTGCAAAGCATTTTAGGAACGTCTTTGTCATGTCTGGCCAACTTCGAATACTCCCTTCAGGTAGTCTTGTGTACCAGACTTCAGCATCTCCACTTAATGTTAAGTGAAAGGCCCTGCACTTTGTTGCTAGAGTGGCTCCTTTCAAATTCATATGGGTTTTGTAGTTCATGTGTTTTGCAAGATCACCTCTCCCATCGTACTTTGAGATTTTAGGAAGTGAGAAGTGGTGCAGCATGGGGACACTCCTTATGGCTTCTGAGATGGAAGACTGGTCATCATCATCATTTAAGTCACAGGATCTTTGTGGACCATCTGAATCTCCATCATCCTTTTGGGGTGCCTGGGGGAGTAGCTGAGAGGTTCCTGCCTCATTTCTAGCTTGGTTTCTTCTTTACCGCCTATTTCTAGGGGGTCGGATCAAAAGCTCCTTCCAATTTGGACGCTCTTCGTGGTATGATGGCATACTCTCAGGATGGTGAGGCTCTTGCTGCCTCTCTTTAGTCGGAGGTGGTGGAGGATAAGTTTGCCTATTTCTAGGTGCTTGGGGCGAATAATCTTGCCTATCTCTAGGCACCCCTGAGCTTATCAGGTCAAAAACACTTTTGGACCTCTGGGTCGATTTACATAATTTGAAGGGTGGTTGAATGAGACCTCATATGGTCTATCAGAGGCGTGGTTCATTGAGGCGTCCATTTCGACATCTCCTTCTTGAGGGACCTCCGTCCCAACGTGCGGAGGTTCGACCATTCGACTTTATGCTTCTTCCTCCTGACAGTACCCTTGCACCTCAGGAAAGACATCTTCCGGGGCTGTGTATTGGTGGGTCTGATAGCCTCCTTGTCCCTACATGCTCATCAACATTTCTTGCATGGCTAGGATTTGCTGAGTGATATTTCTCATATTGGCCTCCATTGTCGCTATTTCCCTAGTCAGCCTGGCTGTTGCTCCTCCTCTGCCCCTAGAACCTCATCTCCTGCGGATTGGAGGTCTTGGACGGACTGCTTGAGCAGCATGTGAGGGTTCTCCTTCTTTAAGGTGTTCCCTCATTCGTCTAGGGGCATTCTTGTCCGTGGAACTCATCTCTTGGTTATTTTAGTAAGCAACTTTTTATCCCTTTCTTCAAGGGTTTTAAGTTCTTGGTCGTTCTTGCTGTAAGGATGTTCCTTTTTCAAGGACGAGCACTTCCTTCCGTCGATCTTTTCAGCAATGTAACCTGGCATTTTTCTCACGTGTATTCGTGGTTAAATGTAGGTAATTTCCACAGACGGCACCAATATGTTGATCCCAAAAAATGAACTCAACAAATGCCGGGCCTACTCTCACCACGTCAAGTGTTGATCCGACATGTTTCTACCGGAATAGGGATGGTAGCTTTACTGGAATGAACGTGGGAAGTACTTTTCGGTGAGAGACACAAATGTTCAGATTCCGGCGATCGGATTTGATCACAATCACGCTATCAATGATTGCCGTTTTTTCTATTTGCTAATAAACGTTGTATTTGTTATGGAATATGTGGAAGGATAAATATGATGAATAGATTTGCCTTTTTTTCTTTTCAGCGTTTCACCCTCCTCCCTTTTTTATACAAAGGAAGACTATTTATACTATTCTAACTGACGTGATGATCATTAGATCAGATCCACGTGGCAACATCTCCTAGACTGAAGCTTTACATCACATCACATCCATTCATTTCATTTAATATTTGATAGAGGGTCAGCCGCACTAGAAGTAGGCTGACAACGCCATTAAAAAGTTACGTCACTTTATAACGGACGTCCCATCAATCAGTTCTAAGAGATCTTCAAATCTGTTGAGGCGACGTTAGCTTATGGGTTTCGAACGGCCCTGTGATAACCTCGGATTGGATTGTGCTTCGCCTTCGAGGAAGTGTTTCAGTCCGAGGCTCGTTATGTAATGACCTCGGCCCATTTTCTCCCTTGGACTTCTGACCTATTGGCCTTCCTCTGACTCCTCGTCGACCGTACTGCCATGTGGCATGCCACGTAGTCCAACTTCTTTATACCCCGAAATTGAGGGATAACCTGCATAATAGAAAGCAAGCAAAAGACCGTTTGAAATACCAAGTTTGTAAGTAAAACTTGAGAACAAAACGAAGTTAAAAGAAAACATAAAAAAAATGGAAAATTCCAAATTTTGGTAGCAAATTAAGGGGTAAAAAGAAATTGGAAGGAAAGTTCTAATTAATCTGGATTATTCGAGGCTCAATCATATTCTTCCTGGATGACAGAAATGCCACGTAGTAGAATTTCATTGAACTGTTCAAAAAAAAAAGAAAGAAAAAAGTCAACAATGCTATCAAATAATTTTTTTTACTCATGTTCTTCTTTCAACATAGATGTCAAATTTATTGGCAACAAAGCTTAATTCTAAAGGAAACATTCATGCTACACCAACATCTTGAATGACATTTGAATGATAGAAAAGTCAAGTGACGGAATTCCATTGGGTTGTTTAAAAAACAATCAACAATATCATCCGATAATTTTTTTACACATCTTCTTCTGTCAACAAATATGTCAAATTAATATGGAAACAAAGCTTAATTCTAAATGAAACAATTATGCTACATTGACATCCTGAATGACAAACTAAATGACAAAAATGTCATGTGGCATTGAACTGTTTAAAAATAGTCAATAATGTCATCCAATAAATTTTTTACACATCTTCTGGCCAACAAAGATGTCAATTTCATCCGACAACAAAGCTTAATTCTAAAGGGAACAATCATGCTACACTAAGGGTCCGTTTAATTGCAAGGGTGGAAAATGAGTGAAAAGAAAATAATTTTCATGGAAAGTAATTGTCTAGAAATTGTTTTGCAGGAAATTGTTAATTAAGTGTGTTTGATTGGTATAATTTTTCACCCGAAAAATTTTAAAATTTTCTATTCGTTTAACTTTGTTTTACATGGAAATTGTCTATTAAAGTGAAATTTTTTTTTTTTTTTTTAAAATTGGTTATGACATTTGTTTCCATTGCAAAAAAAAAAAAAAAAAAATTCACCAGTTCCATGGAACACCCGGAAAATAGGCACGTGGGTGGGAGGGAAAACATTTTCCGTGGAAAATTTTGTCTATCAAACAGTCAAAAAAGTTAAAAATTGAAAATATTTTCCTAGTTTTATGGAAAATTTCTCCAATCAAACGGAGCTAAACATCTTGTGAGAATTTTATGTTGAATTAGCGGTAAGAGAATTTTGCTACACCTTGTGAGAATTTAAGGTGAGGAAACAAAAATTATTAAGGGAGTGTTTGAACCACATTATTTTGGAAGAATGTATTTTGGAATAGTCGATTGATGGAGAATGCATGGATGGAAAATAAGGAAAAATTATTGATGTGAAGAAAAATATTATTTTATTAAAAATTATGTGATTAAAAATGAGTAGAAGAATGAGAATAAGAATTTTAATGAGGCTCAAACGAGGGCTAAATATTTGCAAAAATTGCTCTGTGCATCTCCAATAATAACGTGGATTGTATTCATGTAAGCAAAAGTTATTAAATGTTTGCAAAAGTTGTTGTTTAAAGTAATTTAAGAGCCTGAATGGTACAAATTCTCATTTGCTACAGTAAATCAATTCTCATTTTCAACAACACATTCTTCAATAAAATAATATTTTCCATCACATCAATACTTTTTTCTTTTTTTTCAACCACACATTTCCTATTATATCACTATTCAAAAATTAATTCTTCCCCCAAAAATCCCTACCAAACACACTCTAAATGGGGAATCGTCTAACTGACATATTAAGAAAAAAATAGACGTTGTAAAGATGTTCGTCTATATGTAAAAGCTTAGGTCAAACGGAGTGAATTAACAAAATGAACTCTCTCATTTTTTTTACTATCCTATTAAATATATTGCGGATGGAATTTAAATTTTGTAGTCTATTTATCAAACATCAACGTCACGTGAACTATAAATATTTTTATTTATTACATTAAAGTGCAATTCATTAAGTGCATTGAAATGCTCTTATATATAAATTTTGATACATTTTAAACAAATGCATAGATTTCAAGTTGAAATAACAATATGAACTTCTGTCTAGTAAGTGGAGCAACTTTAGAGCGCAGACTCTTTTTGTTCAAGTATTTTAGTTTTGACTCTTAAAATCTTGTAGAGATGACAATAGGATGCGGTCGTGTTCTATCAACAATTTTTAGGAGTATGGAGAAATTAAAATATTATATTTTACTGTCTTTATTTATTTCTATATTTAACTGCAATTTCAATTGAAATGAATAGAAAATAAAAAATAAGAATATAGACGAGTTTGAGGCAGGACCATGTTCTTGTATGGCCCCAGTACCACCAAGACTTGAAGTCCCGAAGTCGGACAACGGGTCATGGAACAAAATATTTTTCCATCCTAAAATCCTTGTACTTTTCATGTGTTCTATAAATTCATTAATGTTTAGCAAACCTCATTGAATTTAGTAACTGTTTGGTCTTCATTAAGTTAAAATTAAGAATAATGTTCGGAGTACAGGATGATTATTACAGGCAAATTACACGATTTTAAATTTGCCTTACGTGGCAGTTTTCTAAAAATAAAAAACACAATTGACCGGCTGACTTCAAGGAAGCAGAAAGAGAGGGAAATCATTTCTTTCTCCCACAATTTCACACCACCATTTTCAGCCATTCAGCCCCATTTTCAGCCACCTCATTCACCTGAATCACCTCCATTTTCAGCCGTCCGCCTCCATTTTTTTCAGCCGTCCGCCTCCATTTTCAGCCGTTCACCTCCATTTTTTTCAGCCGTTCACCTCGTATTCAGCCGTTGTCATTCTTTTTTATGGCAAAGATTGTGGTTCTGTAAAAGAATGGCATTGTTGGTCAACTCTTCGACAGTTATTGTTTTGATGCTATCTTCATTCTCACAGCATTTGCACCTTCTGTGGTTTTTGACAACAGATCCAAAACCCCACTTACAGGTTGGATCTTTAATCCTGCTAAGCATTTGCTATGTAATATAAATGAAAAGGTCCAAGAGAACTGCAACATTGTGTGGTAAATAGATATATGAACATAAGGTATAGATGAACAAAACTGAAAATCGAACTCCTAATTGAACAAAATTGAACAAAACTAAACTCATAATTGACAACATTACACACCTCATTCCCATATTCATTCAAATTTGGATCCAGCATAACCGAACTCAAACATGAACAAAACAGAAACAACAAAGTGCATTCAAGCTGAACAAGTTTTTAATGTCAAATAAAACCTTCCGTTTACTACTTCGGTCTACAAAGTTTACAAGCAATATCAACAGAACTCCTTTGGATTTAGACTCGTCATATTTGGCTCCTACAAACTGGCTTAGTATCTAGGATTCTACGAATGCTCCTAGGACTTCAACACTAATAATTTGAAGCTATCACGAAGCTTTGCAGATTAACGTTGATAAATTTTTTAGAGAATCTTCAAGAGGTGACTACAAAACATATTCAAGATACTTCTCAGCAGCAACTTACAGCCTTTTCTTGTCCTCAATTTCCAATGTAGCCAAAGCTTTATCCTGTACAAATTGAGACCCAAAATCAATTTCTCTCGAAGAGAACTGAAAAGGAGCAAAAATGGCATATTGTTAGCAAGAAATGGGCACTACGGGGGGCAAATCTTGGTAGCTTCTCCGAGTGTCAAGAATCGGTTTTGTTTTCTTTTCCAGATCCTTCCTATGCTCTACCATTTCTACCAAAACCAGCATTATCACGTGTCTTTATTGATTCCTAGGTTGTTATTGAAGTCGTATTAGGAGTATCAGTTCCCGCCACAATTTCGATATCAACAGAATGCTACGGTCGGATATATCGCTGTAGCCGTCGCCGTCCAGTCACCGGTAATTAGCGGTGGCAAAAAAGCTCGGCGGCTCGGGCTCGGCTCGAGAAAAGCCCGAACCGGGCCCGGCTCGGGCTCGGTCGCACCGAGCCGAGGCTCGGGCCGAGCCCCATTTGGGGGCACCGAGCCGAGCCTGGGCCGGCCCGTGTCACGGGCCACTTTTGGCCCGTGTACATTCAAAAAAAAAAAAAAAAATTTTTTTTTAATTACTCCCTGCCTGCACAGCAGGCAGCTATGCGTAGCTGCTTGTAGCTGCCTCACACAGGCAGCTAGCTGATTTTTAAAGTGTCAGGCAGATGGCGTGCAAGTTTTCGATTGCGTGCACGGTACAACAAAATTTAAATCGAATTATCTTATCAAAAATTTGAATTTATAAATTAAATATAGATAAAACGGATATATTTTTTTGTCTATAAATATGAGAAAATTTTTACAAATTCATATCAAGCTATCTCATATTTTCTTTACGCAATATTCAAATTCCAATTGAGCTCTCATCTTTCTTTACTCAATATTCAAATTTAGTATTATACTCTCAAATTTCTTTTACTCTTTTTTTCAATATTTTTTACTATAATACTTACACATGGATTTCACTAGTGATGAGATTAATCAGTTTAGAGGTAGTTCGAGTACTCCATTCGGGTATGATGCATTTCAAAATGTTCCAATTGATTTGGAAGATATCGAAGATGAGGAAGTAGTCGAGGTTAAAAAGTCGAAAAAAGAGTCTGCAGATTGTTGGCAGCATATGACTCGGAAAAAAGTTGGGGTTCAAAATGGAGTCGATATTTGGAAAGCATGTTGCAATTATTACGGTAAAGAACTTAGTTGGAAGCCTAGTTCGAGCACATCGCATTTAAATAGACACATATTAAGAAGTTGCAAAGCAAAACCAGTCGATCTTGACCCGAAACAGACCGAACTAACATTTACTGGTTCCGGTTCTACTCTTTCCACTTTTGTATATTCACAGGAAAGATTTCGTGAAGTAATTGTTACATACGTGGCTGTAGCAGAGATGCCACTAACGATGATCGAGTCAATACACTTTACTCGTCTTGTGCAGAATTATCTCCAACCCAGGTATCATTTTTATTGTAGAAATACTCTTCGTTCTGATACTATAAAATTATATAACAAAAGAAAACAAACTAATATTGAAAGTTTAAAAACTTTTAATTGTGTTATATCATTTACCTCTGATTTATGGACCGGTGTTAAAAAAAAATGTTATATTGCTGCTACAGCTCATTACATTGATCACCTATGGATTATGCATAAAAAAATTATTACATTTAGATGTGTAGAATATCCTCATAATGCGACTAACATATATATGGTTTTAAAAGATATTATACAAGAATATGGTATGCAAGAAATGATTCGAAGTTTTACTTTTGATAGTGCTAGTGTAAACAAAGTTGTTGTCGATAAATTTATTGATAATTTGAACCCTATATTTGGAGGTTTATTTTTTCATCAACGTTGTGTATGCCACATTATTAATTTGATTGTAAAAATTGGATTAAAACATATAAAAATATCGTTAGATAAAATTAGGCAAGCAATTAATTTTATTACTATATCACCTGCAAGAAAGCAAGTATTTAACAGTTTATGTGCTGAGTATGGCTTAGAAGAGAAATCATTTGTCACTGATGTATCACATAGATGGAACTCTACATATCTTATGTTACACTCGTGTGAAAATTATGATAAAGTTATTACAATGTATTATAATGGTAGGCATACATATGGACCCGAACATAATTTGGAAGATTGGGAATGAAATCTTGCATTTATCGTTAAAATATTTTTAAAACATTTTTTCAACGCCACAAAGGAATGTAGCAGTGTTTATTACCCTACATCTTCACTTGTTTTACAACATTTTTTCTATTTTGCACAAATATTTTAAAAACATAGGAATTTCCCAATTTTTGTTGATGTAGTTTATTCTATGGAGTTAAAGCTTCGTAAATATTGGGAAAAGATACCCTCATTATTTTTATTAGCTTCTGTAATGGACCCTCGACTTAATTTAACTGGCACAAAAGCTATTATAAATGGGATTTCACGTTTCATGAATATACAATTTTCACATACGAATATAGAATCAATGTTATGCGAAATGTATAACTATTACGCTGAAAAAGAAGGTCAGTGTAGTTCTTCCCAAAATTCTTTTTCAAAAAACACTTCAACAAATGTAGATAATATATGGAGTTATTTAGAGACCAATACTAGTGTTCCCTCATTTAGTTCTAGTTCGTCAATATCTAGAGCAATAGATGTCAGTGGTACAAATCTTGAAATTCCTTCGGAGTTAGCTAGGTATATGTTCGTGGACGTTCGTAGTATGTTACAACCACAAGAATTACATGATTTTAGTCTTTTATCATGGTGGAGATGTAACGAAAGGCAGTATCCAATTGTATCAAAAATTGCTCGCGATCTACTAACACCGTCGGTGTCTACAGTAGCATCGAAGGCTGCATTTAGTTTAGGTGGTCGAGTTTTAAGTGACGAACGATCAAGACTAGAAGAAGATATATTAGAGGCTTTAATATGTTTGAAGGACTGGGAATGTGCGGAATTACGTTTTCAAGAACAAGTTGATAGTATAATGGCCGATGAGTTACAACAGATTAAAGCATAAGATATTGTAAGTTTTTAAATTGTTTAGTTTCAATTCAATACGTAATTTTTAATTTTTTTTTGTTTCAAAAAAAATTGTACACGAAATATTTTATTCGTGTACAATTTTAACTTCACATACGATAATTGTAGCCGGTCCCAAACCCGGATAAAGGAGAAGGGTTTTATTCTTCAATGATAAATAGAATAGTTATTGCCTTGAATTATTGGAATTGTGACCCTCAAGGAAGTTTCACCATGACATTACAAGAAATAATAGTCACATACTTTAAGTAAAAATGAAGCTTTCATAATCTCTTTAATTTATAACACGTATTACGCATAAAATGTACTTTTTTTTTTGTTTTAATGTAGATTTTACACACACACACAAAAAAAAAACCCGAGCCGGCTCGGCCCGCTAAGGCTCGGGCCTAAAGCTCGGGCCGACCCTCATTTTTCTTGGCCGGGCCCGGCTCAGTTCGGGCCAAAAAAAGCTCGGTCCAAAAAAGCTCGGGCCGCTTTTTTTTCCCCGGCTCGAGCTCGGCTCGGCTCGGCTCGTTGCCACCGCTACCGGTAATCCAATTCCCAAGAGAGAGTTGAGGCGAGAAGGAGTAGGAAGATTTTGAAACGTCTCCATTTCACGGGTTCCCCTCTTTTCATTCTCTTTTTTCCTTTTACTTCAATATCCTTTTTTTTTTTTTTTATTTGGTTTTTCAGTGCCACGTCAGCCAATTTAAAAATCTTGTAATTTGCCGGTAAAGCCTGTAAAGTCACTCCCGAACTTGTAGCACTACCCTAAAATTAATTTTTTCTTTCCTCTTATCAACCATACATTTTTCAATAAAATAATATTACATATAAAACTAAAAAAACTCCTTCTTTTTTTAACCATCCATTCTTCAAAAAATTATCATTCATCTCATTATAACGTTAAACAACGGAGCCCAAAAAGGAGCTTATTGAAAATTAGATTTTTCTTAAGTCGGTTTGTTTTTCATTATTTCAAAACTCTTTTTTACAAATACTCATTTTCAACCAAACAACCACGCATTTACGTAACAAAATATTTTTCATATAAACCAAAAATTTTTGTCCACTTTTTAATCACATATTATCCAAAAATTCATTATTCAAAACAATATTTTTTTCAAAAAAATGGCACCAAACCTGGACTAAAATTGTTGCTTTCGTTTTGTTTGTCTAATTTTCTAAGGAATCATGGCAGTGCTAAATGCACCAACTTCCATTGACGCCGAGTGTGAAAATTCAAAATTGTGAGTGATCAGTGATCACATGCTTCTCCCTTTGCCACTGGGCTTTTCACGGCGGTGTTGGCGGCCAAATGTGGAGGTGGCAGCCTTTCCATTCTTCTCAACCCTCCTTTTTCCCGTTGAAATCCGAAAAAACTCTTTTTTCAAAATTTCCAAACTGGACTATGGCGAGTTTGGTTTTGTGGGTTTTTCTTGATGGGTGTCTCCTTATACGCCACCCAAATACTGCTGCCCTCTTCTTTCAAAAATCTGATCAGTAAACCAAGCCTTTTTAGAAGTGATTTTGTTGATTCAAATTGTCCCACAATCACCATATATAATGCACCAAGGCCTTATGATGGTTTAGTTGGGGAAAGACAGGTTCTTGCCCTTCAATCATGGATCGGTTTATCGGAAAAGTTAATGTTGTTCTTTTTAGCCAGGATTCTTCTGTTATCTCTTTTGCAGATGAGTTTGGTTCTCGGGTCTCAGTTGAGCCTAATATTGAATTTCACGTAACGATTAGCAAGGTTTATATTGGATTATTTATTGTCATGTAATGCTGTTTCTTCAGAGCAATTAGTGTTAACTAATGTAATTGAGTTACATGTTTGAGAATGTTTACACTTTTGACATACAGATACAACGATTAGATTAAACAATTACCGGAATCTCTAAGGTGCATAATCACTACGGAAGCTTTTAAATTAAGTTCTTTATAGCTGATTTGAAAATGTGTTGTAGCTGTAGCTAGCTAAGCACGAATGAACTATTTTGATTTGATTTATCTGATTTCCATTCTAAAGACCTAATGTTGGGCAACCTAATGAATGGAAAATGAGAGTTTACAATTTAACTTCTAAGCAAGAAAGAGTTCTTCGATTTGATTTATCTAATTTCGGTTCCAAAGATCTAATGCTAGGCTAGTGGTCACCTAAAAAAATGTATAGAGCTTTTGTGTGGACGAATTTCTGATTTTCAAATTACTGTAAATAATGTTGGAATGTTGGAATAGTATATTTCAATTTACTCTAAAACTTTTTCCCTGTTTGAAATTCTGATCAGGTTTTTAGGTCCCCAGTTTTTTCACTCGATGGTGGCAAGGTCTCTGGCATCATCATCAGATGTTTCTGTATTGATTGATCCTGACAACATTCTTCTGCCAAACTTTATTTCCATTCTTGAATATGCTTACAAGCTAGATCAAGATTGGTCTCTTGTTGCTTCATCACAAACTCAATTGGGAAACATTGGATAGACGATGACGTTAAGCGTATTGGAATTTGTAAGGTACTAAGGAATTCTGTTCGGATTCAGACTTGACGGGACCTGAGAAATTTAATTCTAAAATTGTGCTCTTCCACCAGCTGCAGGAGTTTCTTGCTCAGAAATCTCACTGTAAACCACGTGGAGATAGAATGCTTATGGCATGAAACAGTGGAGATCTTCCTCTTCACTGTGGTGTCTTACCTCCGTTTGTGTATGGAAAGGGACTCCACAACCATTGGGTACTAACTGAAGCCTGTCCTCCGACTTTAGGCTTGTGCTTGATGCAAGATTGGACCATTTCACATTTCTACCTGAATGACCTTGACCATGAGAATCATCAGTTGATTAAAGGTATCAAATTTCTGATCTTGAATAGAGAAGTTGGGAATTTCTGGGCAATTGCCATCTCGGAAGGCTTTACGGGTTCATTTCATTGCGTGAAGCTAATTACTCTAATCTGTTAAGATTTCTCGAGTGTGGTGGGAACTATCTTTTTGTAAATACAGTGAAAAATATAGTTTATCCATTGGGATACAAGAGATCACTGAGCTTGAGGAAAAAGGGCATCTCCTTATCATCCATAGAGGGGGAAATTCTGGATTGTGTTGATGTTGTAAAATCACTTGATGTGATAGAAGGATGCTTTGTGATAGTTGAAGTTGTTAACATCAATTACCTTAGAATCTCTACTGTCAATGCGTGCTAATCAGAATAGACCATTGTACTAGCTGTTGCTGGATACAGTTACGAGGATATGCTAATGAGCTGAAATTTATGGTTTTGTAGTTTTGCAGTTTTGCAGATAACTTGCATTTCACAATTTAATTTTTATGTATTGATAGATTGCAGCTCAAGCTTATTAGCACCAAATACTGTAATCTACTTTGTTATGCACACTCCGCGAAGTCATTAGCATATGGGGTAATAGACAAGATTCAACATTAATGAACAAGATTTTAACTTTTTTTCCTTTCTTTCTTGGTCCTATCCAGTGCTATGGAATCCTTCCTACCAAGCAAGCAATTAACATTTTCGAATAACATCGTGGTTTCAAGTACACATTAATATTAATTCTTTTCCAATATATGAGATTCTAGGGTCTTACCTCGGTGACTTAACTCGCTTCTATTATGCTCATTTGGATGGTATAACCATTGCAGCATTGGAGAAAGTAGCGAGGCATGCAGTTAATACCAATCTCTTGGAACAGCCGAGCTTCTATGACACATTATGTGGGGAAGGTGTGTTTCACCGTATAGGCGATAACAGATGTTTGGAGAACTTGACAGTATATTTCTTGAACAGAGACCTGTTTCTTTAACTGTGCATACCAAGGTCTGGGGGAGGAAATAAACATAAAATAAGCCCGTACGAACAAGGGTGTTTATATTCTCCATAACAACTGAATTAGTGGAAGGAAGAAGAAGATGGAACGACGTGTTATCAGGGCTATGAGAGCGCGATATTGGCTCTAGAATGTGTCTACAAAGCTGGCCTAGGACTAAATTCACAAGATACTATTGAAAAGAGAGAGATGCTTTTCTATGTGATGGTGGGTACCTTTGTCTTTCACGTTATGGAGGAGAAATCGAAGAATTACTTTTTGTCGGATATACTTCTATCTACAAAGCTTTGGATTTATCACTGATTATATTCAAGATGGTGCCAAAACAGCCGGCCAAGAAAAAAGCAAAATTTGGTGAGTTCTATATTCTTCATCCACGCCAGTTAACAATTCTTTCTGTCGTTGGACCATTATGCTTACAACTGTATTGGGATATTCTGGTTGCCGGCAATGCTGAAGAGATGTGTTCCTGTTTTAGGTCTCATTTGGTGGTAGAAAGTGAATCCAAGAGACAGGCAGAGTTGAAAGAGGAAACAGTCTCATTCGGCGCAGGTTCTCATATAAAGAGTACTGCTGTAAGGATAGTTCATGCTGGTGGGAGAATTGAGCTCTATCAAAATGCAATTCCTGCATCTGAATTGATTCAGAGATATCCTGGGATGCGTATAGCACGGCCTGATATCTTCAAGCGCCCCCATGAATCTGTTTTATCTGCTGACGACATGTTATTGCCGGGCAACAAATACATTATCATCCGGTCTACTACTGTAGAGAAATTGAAACGCAGACACTCACGGGAAGCGAATGTAAATCAACAAGCTGGTAGTGATGAGCCTATCTTAGATTTTAAAGAAATTAAAGATGTAGGAGATAATTATTCAGAAGAATCTTTTTGTTCTGCTAAAGACTTCTATCTCTCTCAAGACAGTTGGTCAAACCATTTTCTGAAGAATCGAGTGAAAGAGAAGAAGCCATTTGTACCCCCAATCCAGAGGCCAAGAATGTGGAAGGAATCCGATTGGGAGCCGAGTCTAACTTCAATACAGGAGCTATCTCCATGAGTATCCCTGTTCCAGATTCTTGATGCACTTTTACTACTACCATTCTCTGGTAAGATTTCTCTGTGCTCTTCAAAAGGTGGTCATTAGATCTTTGAGAAAGTGATCGTCAAGATCATTTTACACTTGTTATGTTCTCCGTATAGCCTTCAAAAGTCGATTTAAAGATCCTTGAAAGAGTTGCCTATGTTCTATTGATTGGTATATCCATTTTCTAAATTTCTTTCTAAATTGCAGATATTTTCATAACAATTATCTGCTCGAGAACATGGATTCTAGGTCAATCACATGATCCTATCATCCTATGTTGGAATAAGTGAAGGCTAGAGGGGATGTAAGACAAGAATTGTATTCTAGATCTATTATTCTGCACAAGGAAATGAGAGTAATTGTTTTTTTAGTCATATTGTGTTCCTTTTGGGATCTCTATGTTCTTCTTCTCAATGCCTGAGAATTTATCGAGTCTTATTCAAGTACTCATTGGCATGGATCGAGTGCTGCTAGTGAAAGATGGGAAAAATGTAACAAACTTGTATTGAATTGATTTTTCCATGAGTATTACAAGAACCTCATTACATTTTTATAGACATATTAAAACACTATCTAAAGTAGTTTTTGAAGTAAATAAGGAGCATGAAGATTCTGGGATGAAGAAATTGATCTGTGCAGGGAATTGTGGATCTACATGATTGATCTTTCATTACATGACCAATGAATGAGTCCCAAAGTATGGCTTGGTGCATTCTCACTTGTTATGTCATTTGTAGCTGCAGATTTGCCTTTTATTTTGTGCAGTGAATTACCTAGCAAATCTCCATTAATTTTGGACGTGTGATCTTGAATATTTATCTCCTCTTCCTTCTTCGACACCATATCTCTCCTTTGATATTGAGATTTACCATAATTATGTGGTTTTCCATAATTATGTGGGATTGCAAAATCATTGTTGAGTTGATTATGCTGATTTTGCTCAATACCCTCCCGCAAACTTGGCCGGGGCTGAAGGCAAAGTTTGGTCCGAAAATAAGAAAGTTGTGATTTGGACATAGGCTTGGTAAATATATCAGCAACTTGGGAAGGTGAAGAGACATGTTGAGTGATCAACTGACCAAGGGCAACACGTTCACGCACAAAATGATAGTCCAATTCAATGTGTTTACTTCGAGCATGGAAGACGGGATTGACAGTCAGGTGGAGTGCACTAATATTATAACACAAGAGAACCGGAGGACTTGAGAGTAGAACATGGAGATCACAGAGAAGAAAAGTCAGCCATGTAAGCTCAGCGGTAGCATGAGCCATAGCTCGATACTCAGCTTCAGTGCTAGAGCGGGACACTGTTTGTTGCTTCTTTGCACACCAAGAGATGAGGTTATCACCCAAGTAGGTGCAGTATAATGCAGTAGAGCCTCTTGTTGTTGGACAACCAGCCCAATCTGCATTAGAGTAGGCACAGAGGTTAAAAGTGGTATGAGAAGTAAGATGCATGCTTAGGTGTAGAGAGCCTTTGATGTAACGGAGTATTCGTTGAACCATCTTGAGATGGGATTGAGTAGGAGCTTGCAAAAACTGTGAAACAGAATTAACACTAAAAGATATATCAGGCCTTGTTAATGTTAAATATTGCAATGCACCAACAATGCTACGATAAAAGCTTGGATCATTAAGAAGGGTAGCATCGGTTAGACCCTTCGTTTTGGACTCCATATGGGTATTCTTAGGCTTGCAGTCAGTCATGTGAGCATGTTCAAGAACAGTTAGTGCATAATGTGATTGCGATAAGTGTAAGCCATTGAGTGATGTTGTGACTTCAATTCTGAGAAAGTGATGGATGGCTCCAAGATCTTTCATTGCAAATTCCAAATGAAGACGAGTGAGGAAGGTTTTCACCAAAACTGGATTGGAGCCTGTCAATAACATATCATCAACATATAGGAGTAGAATTATCGTGCCATGAGTAGAGTGATGAATAAAAAGTGATCGGTCAGCAAAGCTACAGAAAAATCCATTTTGAATAAGAAAAGTGCTAAACGATCAAACCACGCTCGAGGAGCTTGCTTCAGCCCATATAAAGTACGTTGAAGCTTGCACACGTGAGAGGGAAATTTTGGATCTTGCATGCCCGGAGGTTGTTCCATATAAAGATTGTCCGAAAGGACTCCATGAAGAAAGGCATTTTTTACATCCATTTGACGAATTTCCCATCCATAAACAAGAGCAATGCTAAGAACTAGCCAGATTGTCCCTGGCTTGATGACAGGAGAAAAAGTCTCGATGTAATCAAGGCCATCCACTTGGTTATATCCTTTAGCTACCAAGCGTGCTTTAAGATGATCAAAGGTACCGTCAGCTTTCAGTTTGGTTTTAAAGACCCATTTAGATCCAATCACATGCATGGTAGGAAGACGAGGAACAAGTTTCCACGTGTTATTTTGATAAAGTGCATCCATTTCTTCGTGCATGGCTTGTTTCCAGCCTTCATGTTGAAGAGCCGATTTTGTTGTGCGAGGCTCACGAGGAATATTCAAAGTACTGACAGTCAGAGTATATTTTGGGTTTGGCTTGCGAATACCAGCTTGCAGTCGAGTGAGCATGGGGTGGGGGGAGACGGTTGGAGTAGGCTGCTGAATTTTCAGAGCTGGGGCAAGGGCCGGAGAATAAGGCTCAGTGGGAGCATGAGGTGAAGGCGCGACAGCATCAAGAGATTGTTGATGTACAGGAACAACAGGAAGATGGGCAAACTCAAGAGCGTCAATAGTGGAGGGAATTTCATGACCTGGCAAAGTAGTGGATGCATCAGAAATAGAATCTATCCAAATATCAAAATTTGACTGAAGAAATGAAGAAGGGTGTTCAGTGTGCAACAAATGGGGTTGTTTGAAGGAAAAAACTTTTTCATCAAACACCACATGCCGTGTCATGTACATACGACGAGAGAGTGGATCAAAACATTTGTACCCTTTGTATTTATCATTATAACCAAAAAAGACACGGGAGAGTCTTGTGGTCAAATTTATTTTTCTTAGTATCCCAAATATAAGGAAAACATTTAGAGCAAAAAACACGCAACCGTGAGTAGTCAGGTTTAATACCATGCAATTTAGAGTAGGGGATGTCAAATTGAATTGAAGAGCAAGGTAAACGATTAATAAGATAAACTGTTGAGCTAAATGCTTCAACCCAAAAATAAATGGGAAGACCATTATGAAACAACATAGTCATGCCAAGTTCTCGAATAAATTGATGTCGGCATTCAACCATACCTGATTGTTCTGGAGTGTATGGACAAGATATTTGATGTGAAATACCTTGGTGAGTGAAGTGAGTTGTCAAGCGAGAGTTGACAAATTCTCCACCGCCATCGGAGTGGAAAATTTTAATCCTTTTGTTAAATTGACGCAAAATATATTTTTCAAAGGTTAGAAATGCATCAGTAAAGTCTGATTTGGATTTTAATGGAATTATCAAAGTATAGCGAGTAAACTTATCCACAAGACATGCATAATACCGAAAATGATTAATAGATAAAATGGGGGCAGGTCCCCAAAGATCGCAGTACACACGATGAAATAATTCAGTGCATAAAGTTTTGGAATCAAGAAAAGATAATTTGCTAAGTTTCCCAAGTTAACAATTATCACAAGACATTTGACATTTTAGTGCTACCATTGATAGAAATTAAACCCTTAGATTTAAGTAAATGTAATGATGAAGACTGTGGGTGGCCTAGACGTTGATGCCAAAGATCAGTTGAACTGAAACAGAAACGAGTGCAAAAGTGGGCCTCCTGAGGACTTTAAAGCATATATAAGTCACCCTTGCGCGTCTCCTTCAATATTATTAGCCCTGTCTGTCGTGCCTTAACAGAAATACCAAGATTAGAAAACTCACAATTAACTGGATATTGATCAGTAAGTTGACTAACTAATAATAAGTTACGAATAAGTGAAGGGACAACAAGTACATTAGTAAGAGGTAATTTCTTTGAGCCATCATGTATATTAGCATCACCCATAGATTTAATATTGCTCCTTGAGTTGTTGATGCGATAAGAGTTGTGTTGTTTAGGAGAAGTTTGTCGATTGCCATAGAATGCGAAGGGGACAACTGTTTACTTAAAGAGCCCTTGACGTTGTTCAAAGCCTTGGAGTAAGGAAACAAGTTCTGAATAGGTAGGCTTGGGTGGCTTCATCATGGAGGTTGTGAAAGTCTCATATTTAGGTCCCAAACTGGTGAGGAGAAAGAAAACACGTTCTTTGTCAGCAATGGGGCAACCAATGGCAGCCAAGTTGTCACATAAACTCTTGAATTTTCTGAGATGATCAGAAAGTGAAGAGGATGAATCCTTCCGCAGGTATGTCAGTTGTTGACATAGAGTGAATTCCCGTTCTTGGGAACTTTGGACATATGCATTTTTTAGAGCATCCCAGACATTTTAGTCTCCATGCCGACTATAAGACCAAGAGCTTCAAGAGAGAGTGTCCCAATGAACCAACCACGGAGTAAGCGATCTTGCTTTCGCCATTCAAGATAGGCAATGTTATATGTGGGATCCTCAGTAGGCATGGTAGGAGTTGTAAACATGGATGGCTGTATAGTGGAGCCATCAAGGAGACCAACAAGGTCTTGGCTTTCAGCAAGTGCTACAACCTGCTCTCGCCAGAGAGGGTAGTTATCAGTTGAAGCTTGAGGGTGACAAAGTTACCAACGTTGAGAGAAAAGGAAGTCATTGAAGAAGAAAAAAAATGAGGTTCTTGAACTCACACTGGCTCTGGTACCGAGTGAAAGACAGGAAAAATGTAAGAAACTTGTATTGAATTGATTTTTCCGTGAGTATTACAAGAACCTCATTACATTCTTATAGGCATATTAAAACACTTTCTAAAGTAGTCTTTGAAGTAAATAAGGAGCATGCAGATTCTGAGATGAGGAAACTGATCTGTGCAGGGAATGGTGGATCTATGTGATTGATCTTTCATTGCATGACCAATGAATGAGTTCCAAAGTCTGGCTTGGTGCATTCTCACTTGTTCTGTCATTTGCAGCTGCAGATTTGCCTTTTATTTTGTGCAGTGAATTACCTAACAAATCTCCATTAATTTTGGGCTTGTGATCTTGAATATTTATCTCCTCTTCCTTCTTTGACACCATATCTCTCCTATGATATTCAGATTTACCATAATTATGTGGGATTGCAAAATCATTGTTGAGTTGATTATGCTGATTTTGCTCAATACTGCTCTGTTTCCTATCTGTATTAAATGATGAATGAAATGGAAAAATTGTACCCAAGAAAAAAAAAAAGTTTGAATGCTGTTAAGAAATATGGTGTACTATTAAGTTGAAGCAGCTAAACGAGTCTTAGACATCATTGTTTACTGTTTAATGATCTACTTACAATTTAAGAAAATACTGGGATTTTGAGTGTAATAAAAATTGAAGAAGGAACGATTTTCCAAAAAAAATTGTGACAAATAAGTCACTGTTGGAAAAACATTGCCAATCTAATCAAATACGAAATTTGGATATGAACTTCTAATGTACACAAAGAATATTTTGTTTGTGTGGAATGGATAGCATTCAATAGTATTAAGAAAGAACAATAAGTTAAAAAATCTTGCTCATTTTAATGTATAGTCTTTTTCAATACTGCAAACCAAATCTACACTCAGAGAATGAATGATAAAAGCTTAGTCAAGATCCATGTGTAAATAACAGCAAACATGGCACCAGCTGGAATTGTCACAGCCCAAGAAGTGACAATCTCCCTCACTGTTTCTGCCCTTACACTGTTAAGTCCTCTAGCAAACCCAACCCCCATCACAGCTCCGACCAGAGTATGGGTGGCTGAGATGGGGAGTCCTAGCTTCGATGCAACCAGCACAACAGACGCAGCTGCAAACTCTGCTGCAAATCCTCTGGTTGGTGTCAATTCTGTTATCTTCTTCCCAATTGTTGATATAACTCTATATCCCCACATTGCTAGCCCTGCGACAATCCCAAATCCACCCCATGCTAGAACATCATTAGGAATAACGATCTCACTTCCACTCATTCCACCTTGAAGAATAGATAAAGCTGCAGCTAATGGGCCTATTGCATTGGAGACATCATTTCCTCCATGAGCAAATGACATAAAACATGCAGACAGGACTTGCATGTCGCCGAAAACTCCATAAACTATTTCTAGCTGGTCGCCTTTAGGACCAGCTATATCTGAAAGGAATCCAATATTTTTACTGGAACTAGTTTCCTCCTTTGCCTCTGATTCACTTGTATTGGATTTATCAAGTAGGTGACCGACTTGCTTCCGTATAATTCTATAGACTATAATAGCACCAGCTGTGCCGCATGCTAAAGCCTGGGCAAGAGCCACAAGAAATGTCTTGCTTAGCGGGAAGGCTGCGAAAGAAATTCCAGTGACGCCCAGAAAAACTGCAATTGGTGCAGCTGCAGCAGCTGCTTGTCCTGGGTTAGGAGCACTGTAAACAAACTGAAAGTAGTGAAGAGGGTTAGACTTATTGGAATACATTACCAGTGTGATTGAACTTTCAAGGATTTAAAAGACTGGTAGTCACTTCACTTGTAGCATTGTTCCATTTTGGTCACTAAACTTTCTCGTGTTCAAGATTAGTTACTAAACTTTCATATTCCGTTCAATTTATGCACTCTATACCTCCGACTACTAAATTAACAAAAATGCTAACATTAATACATTATAGTGGCTGGGATTTCAATTTTCTATTTTGAATTCATTTTGGGTTTTGTGTGTTCATTTTGGGATTGTTGAAAATGTGTTCTTTTTTGCATTTTGAAAAATTGTTTTGAAAACAACCAAAACGAGTTTTGAAAATTTTGGCTTGATTATAACTGAAAACACCAAAAATGAAAAATTTGTCGTTTTGTGTTTTCTTAGTAAATTTTTAACTTGTTTTCAAAAACGCATTTTCAAAAATAGAAAGAGAACGCGTTTTCACTATTTTGAAAAATCGAAATCAGAAAACGGAATTTGAAAATTGTAAAGAGAAAAGACCCTTATGGATTAAGGCTTTAGCTTTAATTTTATAGTTTTTCAACAAGAACGTACCCTGCGAATGCACTTATAGACTAGAAATGACATCATTGCCCCCACCAGAGGTGAGATGACCCATGATGAAGTTACCCTTGCCAGTGAACTCCAGAAAACAGCACCAGTTCCCCCATAAACAAGACCAAATCCTACCATTGATCCCACAATACAATGTGTTGTCGAGACTGGCCAACCATAGTACGATGCAACCTGAGTAGAAAAAGAGAAGTTGAGATAAAGGAAGTCTGTCGGTTTGACAGAGAGAATTTGAAATCAAATTTATGGACTCTAGTAAAACATATATATTTCTTTTTCAGAATTTAATCATGTTATGACGAGTATGCTCATATTTGATAAGCATACTTATCGCTTAAGTGCATTATAGGTGAACAATCTTGTAATAATGCATTCAAGAGAGTACAAAACCAGCATAAAAACCTCATTCAAGCTCTTACAAAATGTCAGTTATATCTGAAATTTCATGAATTTGTAAATTACAAAATACATTTGGAAATCCGCCACTAGTGATAGTCAGCATCACCTATGCTTTGGTGTTTGATTAATCTAGGAAAGTTACTTAAAGACATGAAGTGTGGAATGAGCTAAGGATTTTTTATCAGCTACTCGAAGTTAATTACTATTTGAATTCAAGTTGTCATAGTCATTAATCTGCTAATGCTATTAAGTACACAACATGCAGAGTAGGCTGGTAGTGATGTAAATTATTAGAAGGGTTTTGCTAGGTTTACATCCGGGGTTCACACCCTAGATGATAGCCCCCTCACAAGAGGGGGGTCCACAATTTTTTTATTTCGCGCATGCCCTCAAGAGGGGGCTGTCATCTGGGGTGTTCAGGATGTGCAAACAGCAAATTTTAGGTAGAAATTTGCTTTATTTTACATGAATATGCGGTACTGGCAAATATTAGACAATATGTGAAGATGTATCTTCCAATTTTTCTACAAATCATGGCCAGCACATCCAATTGCATGAGGAAATGTTAAAGAATTCTCCCAATGATTTGTCTAACAAAAGGCTAGTTTTGAGGCAGCCCTTCATGGTATGAAGCAAGAAAAGTGTAGGTGACATACTTAGATGAGAACGAGGCTTATGTTATCAGGCTATAAATTCCTTGTATTTGCCTCAGGGAATCTAAAAGGAAAGAGTGTCCGGTTAACATTTTCTCTAAGTAGAGTTTCAGAATATTTTCTCGTACAATGTTTCACGAATATTATTGTTTTAACTCTTTATTGTCCTTTATGCATTGAGAACTCCGTCTGTCGAAACAGAGATTGAGACATTGGAACCAGTAACAATGTTTTCAGTTCTGAACAAGGACTAAAATGCTGAAGAAAGCAATGCAGAGCTTGGGAAATTGATAAAAAAACCATTGCATTCTTAAAAATAACATTTGAAGGACATTAGCAGAAATAAAGAAATTATTGTAGGCTTTCTAGCTCAACTTCTTTCTAAGATGTTTCCCTTCTCTTCTTCGAAAAATTCAATTCCTTGTGAATTATGATGAAAGTCGGTATAGTTATGAATTATAAAGTATTTGATCTGGAGCGTAATCATAATATACACTTTTTCCTCAACCAAGGATCAATTAAACATTCCGACGGTATATAAAGGTTTTTAGGGAGCCATTTTCTTAAAAATTTGGAGCTGCGAGTGTTGAGAGTGGACTACTATATATCTTTGTGTACTTTTCATTGTTCCTCTCGAGACTTGGAAATTAGGAATTAAAATTTTCGTGTACTCGAGAAACAGAGTAATCTGAAGTGCACCTGTAACCAAGTACCAGCAGCAGCCAAGGAAGATAGCAGACCAGCAAAAAGCAATGTATCCTTCCCTTGAAAAACATTGGCAACAAGAATTCCCTTCTGCATTGTACTGGTAACATGAGTACCCATAAGCAACGCCCCTGAGAATTCCAAAACTGCCGCCATCAACACTGCCTGCCGGAGAGTCAACGCGCCTGACCCTACTGAAGTTCCCATTGCATTAGCCACATCATTGGCTCCAATATTCCAGGCCATGTAGAATCCAAACAGAAGTGTACCATATGACAAAGCTTTTGTCTTTAAATCCAATCCCATACCCAAAGATTTCATAAAAAATGGGAAACAGAGAGCAGCCACTGCAATGCATACTGATATTGCAGAAGCTATGCCTGAAGATATGTGAAAAGCCTGTGCCATTCCAGGCAATTCATTATCAGACTTTTCGTCATGGGGTTCAGCAATCTCTTCACCTCCTTCACCTTCTGCTTCTGCAAAGGGTGATATGGCAGCAGAAGGGTGCACAAAACCTTGGCTTCCTAATCTTACAAGTGAAAGAGGCTTCACTTGTTTTAGTGGGATTTCATTATTAAGTACGCAAAACCTTTTTCTTGGGAGATAGAGATGAGAATTCTGAACTAATAAAGCTTCTGGGGTGGTGCTGTTTCTAGTGGAAGATAAACAAAAAGAGGAAGACATGACTTAATAGAAAGTGTAGAAGAGGATATGTTTGAGATAGATTCTTGACCATGGAATGTAGAAGGGAAGAGAGGAGTAGGTGACTCGGGGGAGAAGGGGGATTTTATTGATTATAGTGTTTTTATGGTTTTGGTGGAAAACTGGAGGTGGGTGAGGATTTGGCAGCTTGCTTTGGTTGATTGGAACGAGTGGAGGAAAAATGAAGTTGAGTTTTGATGTTAACACCACTATTTTCCAACTCTAAAAATGACAAAAAATTGTGAAAATTTTAGAACGAAACGTAACTGAAATTTATTAAAATTAAGATTTTTAAGAACTTCAAATGTAGGAGACGTGACAAGCTTATTCGTTTAAATTCCGTTCCCAAACCCATTTCTCTACGTCCATTACATTTTCACTTTTTGTTAAAACGTTACAAGATTACCATTTTTACAGATAAACGACAAAGAAACTTGAACTTATATTTATGAATAGACAAGTTTATTAATTTAAATTGTATTTTCAATAAATGCAAATAACCTACTTAAAAATTCAACAACTCGACCACTTCTACCAAAAATTATCACTTTCAAAAGACCTTCCACACTTCCGCAGATCCTCGTAAATTTGTCCAAGAAAACAATTATATCTGCTAGAAATTTATGGATCGAGACCTGAGACCATAATTTAAAAACTTACTTAATTTAAGTATAAATTTCATCACTAATTTTAACTAACCAAAAATCCAATTGAAATTATCACTTTCAAAAGACCTTACAAGTTGGCCTAGTTTGATTTTTATCTCTTAACATACCCCCGCAAGATGGCGACTCTTATGAGCGTATCAATATTGAAATCCAATTGCTCGTTTTTTGAGTTTTAATCGAATCAAATTGCTTGTTGGATTTTAATGAACTCTGATACTTTATTAAAGCCCCGTTTGTTATGATTTTAAAAAGTCAAAATGAGCTTTTAAAAAAAAACACTGCTTTTAGATTGTACGACAGTTTCCGCGTATTAAAATACAGAAATCGTCAAAAATTGTATTTTAAGAAATACAAATGAATGCGAATCTTCTTGTAATTGCAAAACTGCAAAATCCTCTGATTAATGATCCGAATGTTTGAAGACGAGGAGCCACGTGGCTTGAATCCAAGACTTCGAGAATTATTGAGAATTTGATTTGCCGAGAACTTGACTTGTTGACACTTGAATTCCAGAACTTGGATTTGGACTTCTTTAATTGGGCTTGATCTTGATTTAATTCGAAGAAGATTTTGATCTTCTTCGTGTTTGCCGGATTTGGAGTTGAGATGATTTCTTCTCTTCCTTCGACTTTAGGATTTTTTCAGCACTTCGTGATTTTCTTCTTCGCTTGTTTGCCCCTTTCCCTTCAATGAACCTTTGACCCTATTTATATGAGAAATTCGTAGCCAATTTTGGTAATCACACAATTAATTCAATTAAATTGATTATAATTGAATAATTATGGATTTAGCAAAAAAAAGTAGGGTGGGCCTTTAAAATTTTATGGGCTTATTAAGTTTTAGTTTAATTGGGTTGATTATTTAAATTGACCCAACCCATTATTTATTTATTTTATTATTATTTTTTTTATGTCTACAAATGCCCCATCAAGATTTATCAATTTATTATGAAATAAATAAATTAGTAAATCTTGATTTTCGATTTTTATTTTTATTTTTTTTGACGTAATTGTTGTTCGATTTATTTATTTATTTTACACAATTCTTGATTCACTTGATTTATTTATTTTAACAGACTTTTTATGTTTATGGTAAGTTGTGCTCAAGTGAAGCCCGATATTTAACTATTTATATGAACAAATTATTAGGTTTTTGAAGCAAAAGATTCAATTGACGGATAAAGGTAAGAGATATTAGGTTTGTTTTTTTTTTTTTTTTAATTATTCTCTCTCCTCCTTTTCACGTTTTTTTTCATCGTGAAAAGAAAAGAATGACGGAAAATCAAAATTCATACAATTTTTTTTTAAAGAAAATCATAAAGGCTCGACTTTATCACTCGCCGTTGATCACTTGCAGGAAACTATCTTCGAGGGTCTTCCTCCTCTGGTCAATGGATGTTGCGCTAGAAACATCTCTATTCTGTAATTCTTCTAACGTGGCCTTTTCAATTCCAAGAATGCTCTCCTGTTCCCGACAGGTTTGAAATTCATCACGGAGTCTGTCCAGCTCGGAAGTCAGCCGACTAATTTTTTCTTCCAATGAAGAACGTGTGGAATCTTTTACTTCGAGCTGAAAATTCAAAAGCTTCAACCGCTCGACCTTTTCTTTAGAGGTTGGACACTCCAAGTGTTGCTTTCTTACAGATAAATAAATGTCAATTTCTTTAAGAAATACGTCCATACGCTTCATCAAAGGTGATGGATCTGCGCATAATAAGCTGGTAATCACGTTGTGAAGAATTACATTGTTTTCATCCCACCAAGATCGGATGTTAGAAAACCCATGCTTCAGGACGTCTCTAAAACATTTCTGAAGATAATTAGTCATGGCATCTTGCAAATCAGCCTTCAAATAAGGGGACTCTTGAGTTATCCCAGGCGGGGGACCAGCTACAGAAGAGCAAATTGGAGCTACTCGATGAGTATTTGTTTCTAAATGCGAAATGATAACTAAAGCCGATGAAGGTGGAGCAGCTGGAATTTCTTGATCAATCTCTAAAATGTTAGCTCTCGCAGTCTCAGAATTCACCTCATCTTCATCTTGGAAACCATCAATGTTGAGCGCCGAAATGCCTTCATTAATCATACTCGGGTATTTGCAAGGTGGGTCGCGAAAATCATGAGTACCATCTATTCCTTGAAATGCACCGATCCTACCATCATTCTCGCCAGTTTGATCTTGCAAAGAGTTTGGATTCACATAAAAATCCAATCCTTCAGGAATGCTTGGAAAACCTTCAAAAATGGTAGAGATATAAAAAAATATAGAAGAAGAGATTTTTAAAAAAAAAAAAAGAAGAAGAAAAGCCTACTCGCGTTCCGTGTTCTAGGCTACATAACTAAAAATTCGCCATCTAATGGTGTATTCGAAAGACTGATGTTGATGTGAGAAACCCCGATGTCACCTTTTGAAGGATTCGGGACAGCTTGAAGCGGCATCGATTTTATCGATCGTTTAACATTATATATTCGGGAAAAAGGAGTCTGAAATCAAAGTTCGTTACATAAGACCAAATACATGAAGCATTAAAAAAAATCCCTGATCTCCAGAACTTTCAACTCCCAGAGTTAGAGTCTTTTCAGGTGCGTGGGACGCTCGATCTTCAGGACTACTGTGGTCTGGAATCAAAACTACCTCGGGCATCTTATCAGCAGGCTCAGAGGTGGGAGCAAACTGTGTTGAGGGAACGTTAATTTTAATCTTCTTAATGACTCTTTCATTTCGAAAGTCAAATTCCCTCTTTCGAGAAATCACTTCGGGGATGATGTGTGGAGAACTTATCCCTTTGGCTATGACCCTGTTCGGAACTGAATTAAGAACAAATTCGCGGCTCTCACTAGAAAATAAAACCTGCACTTGAACCTTGGTCAGGACTGGTAACACTCGATTACTCCACCAAATTTGGTATTATGCATCAACATTTTGATGAGTATCCTTCAATACTCTGGAATGTGAAATATAGATCCACTCATTGTTTGAGTCAGAGATAACCAAACGCAATACATATCACCTGCATTGAGAGCAATATCCAACTTTCTTGGTGAACCGGGAAGTTTTTGTCTAAAGCCAAATTGTCTCGCAAACCTATGAGGATTATATGCCTCGAGAATGAAAGGATAGTTCCCTCGAGGGTAAGAGAATAATCCAGACCGAATACTCATCATGAATTCTGAAGTATCTATAGACCTTTGTTGGTCGTCCACTCGTACATGAGGACGGGACGATGAAGGAAATGGATTCCAGCAAAAGTCATTCGCATCCATCCTTCCACGGATAAGGTTACGACAATCAACAACATTTTTCTCTCAAGACTGGAAGGCATTTAGTGTGCCAGCATATCTTCGAATTAAAGGGTGAGTATAACTCTTGTCTACATGAACATAAACACCTCGAACAAAATAAGTAGCAGCCCAAGCATAAAGAAAATGTCCAGGAAATGAATGTGAAATTGAGCCAAGGTTCGGGTTTGATTGATGATTCGATGTCCGTGTAAGTCATCTATAAATGCTCGCTAATATGGGAGGAACCAGGCTGTAAGTGTACCCACCAGCCATTTTAGAAGACGCTTTAAAAGTCCCGACTCTCACACATTCATCTCCATATGGAAGAACGAAATGACAAAGCCATAGGGAGAGATAAGCTGCTATTTCTAATTCCTCTTCCTCTTCTATAGACAAAGATATTGACAAATCACTCCAATGACTCCGGTCCCTACGGAAAATATCTCTCGGCTTGTCTACAACCACAAGTCTCCGTACTTCCTTTGAAGCTCTTTGATGACGCCTTTTAAATGGATTAAGACTCATAACAGTCTTATAATTTTTGTGTTGTCGAGGATGCTGGGCACAACCATTCTCGCGAAACCAGAAATTGATCCATTCCTCATGACTGACGCAATCAGATTCAATCGCATTCGCAATCAGTGCGAAAACATTAAAGAGATACAGACAAGACTTGGAGTGTTGATCTGTCAGCTCTGAAAGGCCTGGGACAACTTCTTCATAGTAATGACCCTCGATCGAAAGTCCACTTATCTCGCGGATATCCTAAAGAGAAATACCAACTTCACCACAGGAGGTCACAAAAGTGTTGGTTTCTGGACATCAAACCTCACAAAGAGCTCTGTAGATAGAATTTGGACGATGATAATCCTTCGTGGCGGAACTCACCGCAGAAGCTAACTGGCGGAATTCCTCTTGAGTAGAAGTTTCTGGACCCATGAAGACCATTCCCAAAATTTTGGAAGAAAAGAAATTTCTCCACGACTGACAAGCGCGCTTTCCCATCGTATTTCTTTGCTATCAATCCTCTCACAAATTACGGCCTTTGGGACGCACTCCATGCTTTGGGAATGATAAGGCGAAAGACGCAAAAAGGGAAGACTGCTAGATCGGTTGGACATGGCATCTTCTAAATTCTCATGACATTCACTATTAATGGGTATGTGCAACTCCGAAAAAGGTTCCAAGAGCTCAGGAGAAAGATATGTAGTCGGCTTGTGGATGCTAAGTTTAAGCTCACCTCGTACGCCGGTTGGGCATGGTATTTCACATCAGTATCTTTGAAATAGAGATAACTTTTGCCTTGACTTTTAAGCTCGACAATTTCGTATATATCAGAATATACTCTATCATTAGAGTTTGTATTGGCCATTCCTTAAAAAAAAAGGGGAAGAGAAAGATAGTTAGCAAAAAAAAAAAGTAAATAAAAAAAAATTAATAGGCAATAAATCTTTTAAGTTCATTTATTGTCTAAATCATGAGCTTCTCTGATATGTAAATGGCCTCCAAAACAAAGTGCCCGGTCGAAGGAGTCGGTCCTTGGTCCCAAACATAAGTGCCCAGGACGGTCGAAGGAGTCAGTCCTTGGTCCCAAACACAAGTGCCCAAGACGGTCGAAGGAGTCGGTCCTTGGTCCTAAACACAAAGTGTCCAAGAAGGTTGAAGGAGTCGGTCATTGGTCCCAAACACAAAGTGACTCGAATGGCGAAACGTGGCAGCCTTTGGTCTTGAGTTGGTTCATGAACAAATATTTTCTGAACCCATAAAACAATCGCATCACAAAATTTTACTATACACTAAGAAAATCTCAAAACTCAAAATCTTTGACTTGTTTCAAAAGTTGAATCTGAATCCTGAAAATAAAAAAATAAAGAATGTTAGTTCCTAAAAAAAAACACTGTTCACGTTAACAGTATATGGTATTGTTCACGGAACAGTATCATACACTGTTCAAAAGAGAGAGAGAGAGAGAGAGAGAGAAGGGGAAAAAGAAAGATAATAAAAAATAATAATAATAATAATAATAAGAAACCTAATTTGGTTTCCGCCGACGGCGGGAACCGAAGATAAATTTATTTTTTTTATTATTATTTTTTTTTTGGTTTCCGCCGACGGCGGAAGCCAATTAAAAAAAAAGTGAAAAGAAGGATAGAGAATAATTTTAAAAAAAACCTAATATCTCTTACCTTATCTGTCAATTGAATCTTTTGCTTCAAAAACCTAATAATTTGTTCATATAAATAGTTAAATATCGGGTTTCACTTGAGCCCAACTTACCATAAACATAAAAAGTCTGTTAACAAATTACTAAGCTTGTCTTGTCTTGCCTGTATCTCTTTAATGTTTTCGCACTGATTGCGAATGCGATTGAATCTGATTGCGTCAGTCATGAGGAATGGATCAATTTCTAGTTTCGCGAGAATGGTTGTGCCCAGCATCCTCGACAACACAAAAATTATAAGACTGCTATGAGTCTTAATCCATTTAAAAGGCGTCATAAAAGAGCTTCAAAGGAAGTATGGAGACCTGTGGTTGTAGACAAGCCGAGAGATATTTTCCGTAGGGACCGGAGTCATTGGAGTGATTTGCCAATATCTTTGTCTATAGAAGAGGAAGAGGAATTAGAAATAGCAGCTTATCTCTCCCTATGGCTTTGTCATTTCGTTCTTCCATTTGGAGACGAATGTATGAGAGTCGGGACTTTTAAAGCGTCTTCTAAAATGGCAGGTGGGTACACTTACAACCTGGTTCCTCCCATATTAGCGAGCATTTATAGAGGACTTACACGGACATCGAATCATCAATCAAACCCGGACCTTGGCTCGATTTCACATTCATTTCCTGAACATTTTCTTTGTGCTTGGGCTGCTACTTATTTTGTCCGAAGTGTGTATGTTCATGTGGACAAGAGTTATACCCGTCCTATAATTCGAAGATATGCTGGCACACTAAATGCCTTCCAGTCTTGAGAGAAAAATGTTGTTAATTGTCGTAACCTTATCCGTGGAACGATGGATGCGAATGACTTTTGCTGGAATCCATTTCCTTCATCGTCCCGTCCTCATGTACGAGTGGACGACCAACAAAGGTCTATAGATACTTTGAAATTCATGATGAGTATTTGGTCTGGATTCGTCTCTTACCGTCGAGGGAACTCTCCTTTCATTCTCGAGGCATATAATCCTCATAGGTTTGCAAGACAATTTGGCTTTAGACAAAAACTTCCCGGTTCACCAAGAAAGTTGGATATTGCTCTCAATGCAGGTGATATGTATCGCGTTTGGTTATCTCTGACTCAAATAATGAGTGGATCTATATTTCACATTCTAGAGTATGTGAAGGATACTCATCAAAATGTTGATGCGGAGTACCAAATTTGGTAGAGTAATCGAGTGTTACCGGTCCTGACCAAGGTTCAAGTGCAGGTTTTATTTTCTAGTGAGAGCCGCGACTTTGTTCTTAATCTAGTTCCGAACAGGGTCATAGCCAAAAGGCTAAGTTCTCCACACATCATCCCCGAAGTGATTTCTCGAAAGAGGGAATTGGACTTTCGAAATGAAAGAGTCATTAAGAAGATTAAAATTAAAGTTCCTTCAATAAAGTTTGCTCCCACCTCTGAACCTGCTGATAAGATGCCCGAGGTAATTTTGATTCCAGACCACAGTAATCCCGAAGATCGAGCGTCCCACGCACCTAAAAAGACTCTAACTCTGGGAGTTGAAAGTTCTGAAGATTAGGTATTTTTTTAATGCTTCCTGTATTTGGTCTTATGCAACGAACTTTGATTTCAGACTCCTTTTTCCCGAATATAAAATGTTAAACGATCAATAAAACCGATGCCGCTACAAGCTGTCCCGAATCCTTTAAAAGGTGACATCGGGGTTTCTCACATCAACATCAGTCTTCTGAATACACCATCAAATGGCGAATTTTCAGCTATGTCGCCTAGAACACGGAACGCGGGTAGGCTTTTCTTCTTTTTTTTTTTTTTTTTAAATCACTTCTTCTATATTTTTTTTATATGTCTACCATTTTTGTAGGTTTTCCAAGCATTCCTGAAGGATCGGATTTTTATGTGAATTCAAACTCTTTGCAAGATCAAACTGGCGAGAATGATCGTAGGATCGGTGCACTTCAAGGAATAGATGGTACTCATGATTTTCACGACCCACCTTGCAAATACCCGAGTATGATTAATGAAGGCATTTCGATGCTCAACATTGATGGTTTCCAAGATGAAGATGAGGTGAATTCTGAGACTGCGAAAGCTAACATTGCAGAGATTGATCAAGAAGTTCCAGCTGCTCCACCTTCATCGGCTTTAGTTATCATTTCACCTTTAGAAACAAATACTCATTGGGTAGCTCCAATTTGCTCTTCTGTGGCCGATCCCCCGTCTGGGATAACTTAAGAGTCCCCTTATTTGAAGATTGCTTTGCAAGATGCCATGACTAATTATCTTCAGAAGTGTTTTAGAGACGTCCTGAAGCATGGGTTTTCTAACATCCGATCTTGGTGGGATGAAAATAATGTAATTCTTCAAAACGTGATTACCAGCTCATTCCGCGCAAATCCATCACCTTTGATGAAGCGTATGACAATCCGAAGTGACGGGATCTGACACTCTAGTGGAAGCACAGCTTTCACTCCATACACTAAGACATAAGGAGTGGCTTGTGTTGGAGTCCGATAAGTAGTTCGATAAGCCCATAAGATTTCACCAATTTTTTCATGCCAATCTCTTTTTGATTTGTAGACAACTTTTTTCAGTAAGCTGCATAAGGTTTTGTTGAATGCCTCTACTAGACCATTAGCTGCTGCATTATACATGGACGAGTTGTATTGTTTAAATTCAAATTTTGCGCATAAGTTGTTTATGTGGCTATTGCGGAAGGGCTTTCCATTGTCAGTGATGATGTATCGTGGGACTCCATATCGATAAATGATTTGGATACGAATGAAATCCGCAACATTTTCTTTCTTTACTTCTTTCAATAGTATGACTTCAGCCCACTTAGAGAAGTAGTCGGTTCCAGCGAGGATATATGAATGTCCTGCTGAAGACTTTGGAGTTATGGGTCCAATTATATCAAGACCCCATGCATCAAATGGCCATGAAGCTACTGTCGGATGTAATGATTCCGGAGGTTGATGGATGAAATTTGCATGAACTTGGCAAGCTTCACATTTCTTTGCATAATCTATGGAGTCTTGTACCATAGTCGGCCAGTAGTATCCCATTCTCTTTATTCGAAAATGGAGCTTAGGTCCGGACTGATGAGCACCACAGATTCCAGAGTGGGCTTCTTCCACGACACATGTTGCTTTATCATTATTTAAGCATCGAAGGAAGACTCCATCAAATGATCATCAATAAAGCGTCCCTTTATAAAAGACAAAGCGGGATGCGCATCTCTTAATTTCGATTTTCCGCCGTGGATTGTCTGGTAGCTTTTGATGTTGAAGAAAATCGATTATCGGTTGTCTCCAATCTTCTTTTTCATCATCTTTGATCGCTTCAACGCTGTTATTTTCTTCCATGTCACTGGGTAGTAATGACGGAAGCACCCATCTTTGAGCAATTGAAATAGAGTGAGAGAAATCTTCGTCCGTTCTGGCTAAAACATCGGCTAAATTAGCTAAGGCGTCAGCTTCTCTATTTTCATTCCTAGGTATGAATTTGATTTTTAGCGAATCGAATCGTTTCATAAGCATCGATGCATATTGATGATACGGCTTCAAGTCTGAATTACGGACTTCCTACTCGGCCAGAAGTTGGTTGATTATCAATTTAGAATCTCCAAAAACTTCCAGATGTTGGATGTCCATATCTAACGCCATCTCCAAGCCAATGATAAGGGCTTAATATTCCGCCACGTTGTTTGAACATTTCTCCGTCAATGCAAAAGAGTACGGCATAACAAGATCATGGGGAGTAACAAAGATGACTCCCGCTCCAGCACCATAACTTCGGGCTGCCCCATCGAAGTACAGCCTCCATGATGGTATGATTTCAGTAAATAGAACTTCCTCATCTGGAAGGTCTTCCTGTAGTTCCCATTCCTCTGGGACTGGATGGTCGGCAAGAAAATCTGCCAAAACTTATCCTTTGATGGCTTTTTGTGGAATGAACTTGATGTCGAATTCAGACAATAACATCGCCCATTTTCCAATCCTTCCAGAAAGAATCGGTCCAGACATTATGTATTTTAAAGAATCAACCTTTGAAACAAGACCGATCGTGTGTGATAGCATATAATGTCTTAATTTTTTAGCCACGAAGATTAACGCAAGGCATATTTTTTCAATAGGTGAATATTTTATCTCGGCGCCTACCAATGTCCGGCTCAAGTAGTAGAGTGCATTTTCATTTCCTTCATCATTTGCTTGGGCAAGAAGTGCTCCTAGAGAATATTCTTGTGCTGCAACATAGAGAGTTAGTGGCTTCCCTGGGACCAGAGCTATGAGTACTGGTGGATGAGATAAATATTGTTTGAGATTTCGAAAAGCATTTCGACAGGCATCATCCCATTCGAACGGTACATCTTTCTTTACCAATTTGTTGAATGGATGGCAACGTCCGGCAATGTTAGAGATAAATCTTCGAATGTATGCGAGTTTTTCTTGAAAACTCTTCAACTCATGCACATTTCTTGGTTCTGGCATGCTGATTTTGGCGTCAATTTTTGATTGATCTATTTCAATGCCTCTATGTCGAACAATGAAGCTAAGAAATTTTCCAGATATGACACCAAATGCTTACTTCAGTGGATTCATCTTTAATTGATGACATCGAAGTCTTTCGAAGATATCCCGTAAATCTTGTAGGTGATTGTCACGTTCCTTTGTTTTTACAACAAGATCATCTACATAGCATTCTACATTCTTATACAACATGTCATCGAAGATCTTCTTCATTGCCCGTTGGTAGGTTGCCCCTACATTTTTTAATCCAAACGGCATAATTTTATAACAAAATATGCCTTTAGGGGTACAGAATGCTGTAAGTTTCTCGTCTTTCGAATTCATGCATATATGGTTGTATCCGGAAAATCCATCCATGAAAGATAAAACTTCATACCCGGTGATTGCATCCACCATCAACTCTATTATTGGAAGTGGAAAGTCATCTTTTGGACATGCTTGATTTAGGTCATGAAAGTCAACACATATTCGTAATTGTCTATTTTTCTTTTTGACAGGAACAATATTCGCTATCCAAATTGGGTATTTGACTTCACGTATGAATCCAGCCTCGATAAGTTTGTTAACTTCCACTTCGATTTGAGGAACGAGTTCTGGTCGAAATCTTCTTTGAAGTTGTTTGATCGGCCGAACTCCTTGTCTAACTGCAAGGTGATGTACTGCAATCCTCGGATCTAACCCTAGCATTTCTTTGTAAGACCAAGCAAATACGTCTTTGTATTCTTGAAGCAAATGGGTGTACTCTGATTCTTCTTTTTGACTGAGGAGAGCACTTACAAACACTGGTCTTGGGTCTTCTTCAGTCCCCAAGTTTATTTGTTTCAAGTCATCCACAGTAGCTTGTCCCACTTCTTCAAACGTAGGTGGGGTCGATTCAGGTTCATCTGTTGTGGCAGAGTTTTCAGGCTCAGGTTTTGAGTTGGGAGCTTCTTCAAAAGCTATATGATTAATGGAGACCTCTTGTTCGTCCTCATCATTCTTTAGAGAAGAGTAATCTTTTTGACGTTGTAGTCTTCTCCTTAATCGTTAAGGCTTTGCACTTGGATCAGAAGTCCTAGTTCCAAGTCGAGAAAATGCAGATTGTCTTCGAGATGACTTTTGGGGAGGTTGTGCTTTAGTATCAATTTGAGTAGAAGGAGAAGGATCCTTACTTAACCTTTGGAAGACAGAAGCTTTACCTTGTATGTCAACCATTTGGGAGGGTTCTCCTTTTAACCTTTTAAACACCGAAACTCTGACATCCTCACTTTCAATTCGATCGAACACTGAAGGTTTCAGCTGTTCAGGTTTTCCTCCTGCAACTTCATAGATTTGAATCATGATTGGGTTCGAAGAAACCTTCTTGACCTTAGTCTTTCTTGGTAGATTTGGATCATATCTCAAACCATACCTAGGTTGCGACATGAGGGTCCCGTCAAAATGAGAAGGGATACGCCCACCCAAAAGGACAGCGTCGAGATCACTTGCGAGACTCTCATTTCCCAAATCTGCGTTCTCAAACGACTTTTTGACTTGGGGATTATAACACCCTTTGAAGGTCTGTTTTGGCCCATCGGCTCTAGGCTTGTCTTGTTTGGATGAGCTAGAAATACTGAGTTTTGATATGTCTGGAATAGGCGTCGAAGCTTCCAATGTTGATTTGTGGCCTCCCGAGACTGCCATGAATTGATGGGGCAGAAATAATTTTGAAATACTAGGTATTGGAAGAGTTAACTCTTTCTCAATACCTCAACATCGATCGATTTTATTTGGGGTGTTTTACCTTTAGAGAACCCTTCAGATGTAAGTCTTGATTTACCTTTGATGATTTGATGAGAACGATACCAGATGTATTATCATCGTCAACACCTCCTTTAATTTTGAATCCAGCCATAGTCAACCCTGCAAAATTACACTCTTCATCCTCTACATAAAATTTGGCGTCAGCAAAATAAGATTCTTCCTCGAGGAATGGTTTAGACTTAGCCACCAAACACTTGACTTCTCCATCTCGACTGTATTTGAAGCACTGGTGCCAAGTTGAAGGTACAACTCCAGTTTTATGTAACCAAACACATCCCATGAGTAATTCATATGATGTTTTGGCATCAATGACATGGAAGAGAGCTGAGGAAATTAACTCCTCTATTTATAACTTCAAACGAATCATGCCAATAGCTCGTTGACCCTTTTGGTTGAATCCTTGGATCATAATTTTGCTCTTGGATAGATCACCAACATTAATTCCAATCTTTTTCATCGTTTTGATTGGCATGATGTTGACAGCAGATCCACAATCGATCACTATGCGATTTATCTTGTATTCTCGAATGTGACCACTAACATAGAGTGGTCTATTATGTAAACGAGAGCCCAGTTGCAAATTTTCATCCTCAAATGTGATGGTGGCCATACAGTCTTGTCTGGATGTGGATCCAATATGTTCTAGGACTTTGCCTTCGTATTCTTCCGGATCTATCAACGCTGCGATTAGAGCCATTCGATCATCGAAAGGAAGTTTAAGAGACTCTGCTAAGCTTGTATCGGAAGGAATATTATTGAGTCGCGAGATAGTTTTCTTCTGTTTTGAACTCTTTCACAATTCCTTCCTTGCTTCGTCTTTCTCCTCTACATTGACAACATTGGAGGTAAAACATTCGTTGTCAAAGAAATCCTTAGGAAGGTAATCACCCAGGGTCGGCAGTCTAGGAGGAATGCGTGAAGCAGCTTCTACTCCTGTTGATTTAGTTGGCACTTTTGACTTGGTTTTAGACCTCCTCCTTTGGTTATTTCTTGTTCTCAGTTCCTTTTGATGACGTCCTTTTACAAGGGTCCATCCTTCCTGGCCTTTTTCTAGTGTTACCTTTTCATTAGGTTGAACTTCCATACTTGATTTCCCCAACTTTGGTCCTACAAGAGGCGTAGAAGGTGGTATCTTACCTATTTTATCTGGTATTTGGTATTTCTCCTTCTTACTTATGAAGGTAGACCAGCCATCACCAACCTCGTCTTCGAACTCTGAATCAGAATCCCAAATGTCTAAATCATCTGTCATAATTTCGTAAAAGGTTGGACGATTGGGTGCACGTGGTCCCTCCATCCCCGGGTAGACGTAACTGATAGTGATTTCCCCGTCTACTTCAAACTTCACTGGGATGGCTCCTTCTGGAAGTTGTGGTCCAAACTCCTCAGCCGGAGATTTATTGGCGTCGCATATATGAGAAAATGTATGTTCCCATTTTGCAATGGGGCTTGGATCAAACGACCCAAACAAAACCATCGAGCAGTCAGCAGTTGGGTCTCTCCCGTTTCAAGTTTGATCTTATTTTCTTTGTCCAAGCGAACAATAAGATCTTTCAGTACAAAACATTTTTCCACCGGCTGACTAATGATCCTGTGAAATCTACAATATTTAGGATGATCGACCTTACCAACTTCCTCAGGTTTCTTTGGGGCTGGTAGTTCGATTATCTTCTGTTCAAGAAGTTGATCCAGGATTCCAGGAACTTCAGAATCTGAAAATGGGTACTTCTTCTCTTCAAGTTCTTTCAGAGTCACTTGGCCTCTGCCTTGGACTAAACCTTTGGTAGGTCTGAACTCTGGTTTTGGTTTTAGGTTTGATTTCGTCCCTTGGAAGGCTACCTTTGCAGGGATAGTGGAAATTATCATTACCTCTTTGGGTTTACCTATCTTAAAGTCCTTCTTTATTTCTTTCTTGGGATCTTTCTTGTCACGTGGATCACTTGGCAAATAACTCTCATGCCTTGCAATTTAGAGCTCCAGGTCATGAGCACGTGTCGCTAACTCTTCAAAGGAGTAAGGCATATTTGCTTGAAGATTGTAGAGTAATCCCCAATGCATGACTTGTACGCACATGTCAATGGAAGAGACTTCGCTTATTCGTTCTTTACAATTGAGCACGAGGTTTCTCCAGCGTTCGATGTACTCTACAACTGGATCTTCCTTGCTCTACTTTGTTCGAGCAAGTTCTGGAAGGCTGACAGTCCTCCTGGTGCTGTAGAAACGTGTTAGGAATTCTCTTTCAAGTTGATCCCAACTATCAATTGACCCAGCCTGTAAGTCGGTGTACCATTCGAACGCAGCACCTTTGAGGGAGCGTACAAACTGTTTTACCATGGTGTCATTGTAAGTGCCTGCATTGTTACATGTCTCAATAAAATGAGCAACATGTTGCTTTGGGTTGCCCTTCCCATCAAAACATTGGAATTTTGGAGGTTGGTAACCGTGTGGCATCTTTATCTCGTTGATTCGACGGCTATATGGCTTGGCATACACCAATGAAGATTGCATTGAACCACCATACTGGGCACGAATGGTGTCCGCAGTCATATGTTGAAGTTGGTGGAGGGATAGAGAGCCAACAGAAAGTTGAGTAGTATTACGCAAAACGTTTTGAACAACTGCTCGATCATGTATATCTTGTTTCTGTTGGCGTTCTTGGACTTCCAAATCCTTACTTTTGGAAGATTCTGGATTTTCTTGATCTTTTTTTGCCAGATTTTGCAGTTCTAACTTGTGTATGAGTGCAGCAACCTGTGCGTCTTTCTCTTCTAGTGACTTCGTTAGTTTTTCAATGGCTAAAGCCATTTGTTGGATTCGATCATTCGAGCTAGAGGTCGCCTCTGTGACCATCACTGGCTCAAGTGATTCTTCAGACGAACTATAGTCTCCCCACCTTTGTAGAGAAGTGGTATGAGAGGATCCAGACAAGGATCTGCCACTGGAGACGGAGCTCGAACGAGAATTTTTCGCCGAACTCTTGGTCTTTTCTGTTGAACGAGAAGTTGGCTTTGTGAAAGCAATTTTCATTCTGCCTTTGTTGGAGAACTTCTTTAATGGTGAAACCAGTTGAGTTTTCCCACTTTTTGTTTGGGCTCTGGTCGTACGGAACAGTTCAGCAAGTGTCTCTTCGAGATGAGTCATGGTTTACTTCGCTTGTCCGTTTGCCATTGTTGATGTAGTGGTTGAAAGTTGAAAATTCTGAGATCAAAAGACGAGAGGACAAGAAAGTCCCACTGGACGTGCCAAGAAATTTGTACGACAAATTTCGCGTATTAAAATACAGAAATCGTCAAAAATTGTATTTTAAAAAATACAAATGAATAAGAATCTTCTTGTAATTGCAAAACTGCAAAATCCTCTGATTAATGATCCGAATGTTTGAAGACGAGAAGCCACGTTGCTTGAATCCAAGACTTCGAGAATTGTTGAGAATTTGATTTGTCGAGAACTTGACTTGTTGACACTTGAATTTCAGAACTTGGATTTGGATTTCGAAACTTGGGCTTGATCTTGATTTAATTCGAAAAAGATTTTGATCTTCTTCGTGTTTGTCGGATTTGGAGTTGAGATGATTTCTTCTCTTCTTTCGGCTTTAGGATTTCTTCAGCACTTCGTGATTTTCTTCTTCACTTTTTTGCCCATTTCCCTTCAATGAACCTTTGACCCTATTTATAGGAGAAATTCGTGGCCAATTTTGGTAATCACACAATTAATTCAATTAAATTGATTATAATTGAATAATTATGGATTTAGAAAAAAAAGTATGGTGGGCCTTTAAAATCTTATGGGCTTATTAAGTTTTAGTTTAATTGGGTTGATTATTTAAATTGACCCAACCTATTATTTGTTTGTTTTATTATTATTATTATTATTATTATTATTATTATTATTATTATTATTTTATGTCTACATAGATCTTTTTGATGAATTTTATGAAAGTACTTCTAGTTAGAAGAGATTTTAAAGGAAAGTGATTCAATGTGACTTCATCTGAAAGCACTTTTGGGATATGAAGTTTTTTTAAAAATTAGTTTACAAATAAAAATTAAAATAACTTCCTTCAAAATATCTTTTACAGGAAACAATAACAAAAATAAAAGTCATGTCAAACAAGCCCTAAGACTTTGGATTACATTTTAAAATATCAACATTCTCAATAGAGGAGTAAATTAAACCTTTATAAGTTTATCTATATTTTTATCTTTATTAGATATGAAATTTTATTCCTTAACATTTTCAATCCATGTGACAGCAGGGTCACTACCACAATATTCATTGAAATTAAAATTCATTGAACTGATTGGACAAAGTGACATTATCCTCACAATCACATACACGGGAATGAAATCCATTAGAGATTGTTTAACATGACACAATTTGGGTACGCATGAGAAAACTTGCTTTGAAGACAAGGTTGACCTTTTCCTTCCAGCTGATTTACATGTAAGCGGAATTTTGCTCACATGAACTCAATTTCTGTCCTGTGCCTCAAATTGATGGATGCACATAGATGGCAATAGTGTAAGATTATCAGTTGTTTTATGTGAAAAGTTCTATGTTTAAACTTGTGAAAGTTGAAGCATAACCTCTGCAAATTCAACCATGCAAGTGGCTTCTGGTGTAAGTGATGAGCAACTCAGCGAAAATAAACTTTGCTTGTGGAGTTGAGTGACCAAAGAGAGAACTAACTTGCTTATTAACTATGTTTGAGAGAATATTTCTAGTAACTCTTTCCTTTATCATTCTAATGATTGATGCCTTCGTATTGTTGCCATTCTTAAGTTAGTTGTATAAATTTGGCAGTGTGGAAGTGTATGTATAAATGGTTGGAATTGCGATGAGGCGTGTTAGAATATTTAGGCATACTACTTTATTGCAAGCTTCAGCACGATGATTTGATTGAAGTTAATCATAATAATGGCTGTAAATAAACAGACTTTTTATGATTCCAGATTTGCTATTAGACAATAGTGGATGGATTTTTGATTTGCTTTATATTGTATACAAGTTGTCTAGGCCTCTCTTTTTCTTTCTTATGAAATCCTAATTTGTGATACCTAACACCCTTTTTCAGTAGGTAGAAAAAGAGCTGTGATCTTTGTTAAATGATACATACTCGATTTTATGATGATTCTTCTCTTTAACCATTAAATCAAATTGATCGGTATTCATATGGGCTTTCCATCATTAACATGGTTCTAATGTAAAATCACTTTGTACAGGGAGAAGATCATGAAGACACTTAGGAAAGAGAAGAAAAGAAAAGCTTTGAGAGAGGAATTCTGCTGTATTTTAAAACAAGATACGCCCTTTGGATTATGTGGTTAACGCAGCGCTAAATATGCAGGTAAATTAAATAATTTGTCTTTGTTTTTGCCCGGGTTTTTTCTAGACTTGACCTTTAGGATTTTGTTGGGGTTCACGGCTAATATCAATGACAATAATGGTAATTTTTGAGCTAGTTTGTCTGTTTCCAATTTTGCAGTCAATTTCAATTGTTTTTTGGACCGTTGCAAGAGGAACCAGCTGATTTCTTTGACTTTTCTTCTCACAATGGGCCCCATATGCCGCCACAAAACGGTAAAAAAAGCAATTTTTGAGATTAGAAAAGCTCTCCTAGACATGGTTGAGTTAGTAATTGGTAAACTTCCTTTTCTTGATCTTGATTTACATAGGGATCTCTAAACTGTGGGCCTAATTGAATTGAAAAAACCTGAATCTATTTGGATGTGGCCATAAACTCCTTGTCAAGCAGTAGAAACTGGCACATGAATACTTGTTTTCCTTGGATAAAATTTATTTCTTTAGTTCAGTTCTGGTTGTTAATTAAGCTGTGAGGAAGTCAGATTGTAAAACCTAAATGTTGCAGTTGGAATGATGATGATGATGATGATGATGATGATGCAGTTTAGTCATTGTTCCATACTCGAACCCAAAGATCCATAGTTCATCTATTTAACCATCCAAAAGACTCCTTGTCTTTTACAACTCTTTTATAACAATCATATTCTATTATAATAATCATTTTCTTTTATAATAATCATTTTGTCTATGGAATTGCCAATACAACATAAATCCTAACAGAAGGGATCGTAGCTGTTGAACGTAGGTGAAGGATCGACCATGCACGAAAGTTGGAAGAAAGTGAAAGTACTTGTTGAGCAAGTAGATGCAAATGAAAGACCTACAGCCGTGTTTTGAAGCCTTTTTATTGCTTCAAATGAGAATTTTTACATATAAAAAGAACAAGGAAATCAGATCAATAGTTTGATGAATTGGCTGTTGGGAATTTACTTAACATGCACAGCGGAAATAAAACAAATTTCAATTCCCAAACGAGGATCTGCAATGTGTTTAGATAAAAACTGTGATGAGAATGATATCTTTGATGAATTCCACAAACTCTTTTACTTTTTCTTGAACTCCAATGATCATGATCTGCAATCCAAGCTGTCCAATTGTCCAGCCTCCAATGGTGATCCACACAGAGAACAAGAATGACGGCTAGGGTTTTTTTTTCTTGTACTAGCAAGAATAATGAAAAATTCCATATTGTTTTCAAACCCTAGTAGCCTATTAATATAAGTCCAAATGGGCTCGGCCCATCTGTTAAACTTAACTCAATCTAATATTTAATTAATCAAATTAATTAAATTTGATCCATGAATTAATTAATCCAATTAATTAATTCGGGCCTATTAATAAACAAATCAATTAATTAATTATTTAACACTTGTCAATTAATTAATTGGTAAATCTCATTCTTCTGATTCTCTTTTGTGTATGGCCCATTAGGTTCCCGATCACGATGCCAAATGACGTGAATTATTATTTTGATATAATCAAAATCAATAAATTAAAACGCCCCTTTTAATTTATTACTAATTCACTTTCGTTGTCCCAAATTGACATCTAGCAATGTGTCAGGGCAATACATGTGACGGAAAATATCACGTAGCATGACAAAACCAAACTTGTTCGTTTACCGTGAAACTATAATTCTTTCGTCAATATGATCCGATCAATTATGAGATATGGATATGTGTCAATCTCATACCCGAACGATGTTGTATTAGCGACACTTGGCAGAGCAACATCCAACACCACCAAAGTATGACTGTCCTCATATAAGGTACCATGATGACATCAAGTCAAAGGACCAATTCCACTACCGAACGTTAGAGATTAACCACTAACACTCAGATAGTTATCCATGTGGAATCTCTAGGCGAGTCTCCAATGTTTTGTTCTATAACAAAACATCCACGTGTTTATTCAAGTGTCACCACATTTTAACTTGTGAGATCAGCTACTTACTTCACAAGTAAGAATGCCACACGCGATAGTCTATCCGTAATAACGATATCTGTATCTCATTATTACTTCGACCACTGACGATTTAAGATTCAGTCATATGTAATTTGTATCTCACAATCACAACTCTTTGTGATTAACAAATCGCCAAGGCTTGAATCTACGGATTCTATTATTCAATTTATTATAATATTAATTCAATTAAATAATAGATATTGCCATACATATGCATTGATTATATATATATTCAAAGTGTTTATGTCCAAAGTTGATTGGACCTAGGGCATAACACTTACATTGGCCATCGACTGGGCTCCATTACAGCGTCGTTGATGAAGAGGGGAAGTATCTGAAGTAGAATTTTGATGAAGTGAGACTGGATATCAGCACGATTTTAGGAGTAAAGTGGCATAAATTTATCGATGTTGTCTCGTGTAAGTAGAATTTCAGTGGCTTCTAACCTGCTCTCCTCTTTTTTTGTTTATCAAAAACAACATCATTATTATTATGACAATCCAAAATCTGTAGCTGTTTTTAGTATAAGTCTGTTGAATTCGACACTCCGTAGACTGCTAATGTTTGATAATCAAGGTATAGCTTATAGTATAATGGTATGTTTGTGAAGTTACCTTCAACAAGACTAAACAATATTAGATAGATCGACGGTGTTTAGCAAACTATTGAAGTCAAACCAGTCCGACAACATTAATCAAGACCAACATAATAATTTTGACTTGATTGGTAATAATCACGTTGATATATAAAAATGGTTTTGCCTAAAGTTGAAGGCAAAATTAGTTGGGTTAACACTCATACTGCTCCTATCCACGCGTGATTGCACGCCAGTCTTTGGCAAAGAAAAGTAAATGAAAAGAAGATATGACAATTATTGCCAAATAACAACTCCTCTTTGAGAAAAATAAAAAAAAAAGGGAAATTGTGGGACGTACCAAATGTAAAATCACTTGACGTCTCAACCAGAATATATGTTACAAGTACACGATGGTCATGTTTTGTATGAAACCTTACCTACTTATTCTACAGAATTTAGTTCCGATTCATCTAATTTAGACATCAGTGAGTTCCGAAGCAGTACCTCACCTCTCGGACAGCTGACTAAGCCAATCAAAGCTTGCTGTTTAGTCCCGTATACGAGTACATTTTGATGTTGGTACGTATATTCTTGGGCAGTCTTTTGGCATATTGCCATTAACATGCATTGCCCACTTTTGATTCAACCTTATTGAGTACAAATTAATCATATTAGTTTCCCGTAACGAGAAATTTGTTCATATAACAGGTAGATTTACGCAACCTAAAACTATCATAATTTGAATAATTATTGTTCACTGTGATCTCATGATGCAGTATTCTTGTAGAAAAAAAGCATGCAATTCTTAATTAAGTGTAAAGAAAAAAATATGCAAGTACATATCAATCAACTGTATTTATTTTTTTGGTCCTGTCGCTCAACTGAATGTGCTGTGCATGTCCCCTCATGCATTGATGAATGATAGTGTGAATCTGAAGAAAAATAGGGGCAATTTTGATGAAGCTCGATTATAAATCACAAACCTGAGGCCAGTACTATTTTCTGTATTATTCTTTAGATCTATCAATTACTCACCATAATTTATTTTTCCATTACTTTTTGCATAAAGACTGCTATTGTTGAAAAATTTGTAGTACAGGGTAACCACTTTGGAAATATATAGAGAAATAATGAAGTTTATGAAACTTGGATCTCGACCGGACACTTTCTATACTACTGAGGCTGTGAGGTAATTTCTTATGTTATGTTATTTTCTTTTTATTTTTTTTGTTAATTTGTTAGTTTTTATCAATATGGTGGCAGTTCAATGTTTATGTGACAGAAGAGAAACAAAGATTTTCTTGTCTTTATTTAGGTCTGTGTCATCTGAAGTTTCCAGTGATCTTATTGTTCAAGTTAAGGGAACCAGATATTTACTTCACAAGGTAAATTTGCATTTCGTTATTGTGCAGTTTTGAAATGTAAGAAGTACAGTTTCATAAAAAAAACATTGAAATTCATGTAGAGTTGTAAGACGATTCTTGGATGTTAAGGGATAAAATCCTACATCGAATAAAGATGAAAACATAAACCAATTTATAAGAGTTTGGACTATTTCTCTTAATAAGATTAATCTTTTAAGATGAAACCTCAAATCTTAACATGGTATCAAAGCCTGTTAAGCTCTAACGAGCAATTCGATCTGATTAAGATTCAAAAAAATTGAACACAAGGATTTTAAGATTGATCTGTTCAAACGAGCCATCATCTTGCGGGGGCATGTTAAAGAATAAAATCTCACATCGAATAAAGATGAAAACATAAATCAATTTATAAGAGTTTGGACTACTCCTCTTAATAAGGTTGACTTTTTAAGATTGGAACTTCAAATCTTAACATTGGATGTGTTTAAGAATTGATAGTTTGAGTTGTTTGTTAGATTCTCTCCTTGACGGTGGATCGACCTAATATTTGGACATTTCATATTTGTATTAGGTTGCCTTAAATTTCATACAATATATAGTATTTTTAGGGAATCGTTTTCTTTGAGACACGTCCAGATCACCATTGTTTACCAAACAGTTTCCCCTGGTGTCAAAGAGCTTGCGCCTCCAGAGGCTGTGCTTGGAAAGTCCCGAATCCTTGCAAAAACAAATGGTCCAACTCCCTGATTTACCTGGAGGGGACGAGGCATTTGAACTGTGTGCTAAATTCTGTTATGGTATTACGATCACTCTTAGTGCCTACAATGTTGTCTCGATCAGATGTGCTGCAGAATACCTTCAAATGACGGAGGCTGTTGAGAAGGGAAATCTAGTTGCCAAGGTTGAATTGTTCTTTACTTCTTGCATACTTCATGGATGGAGGGACTCAATTATAACCTTAAAGAACACAAAAGCCTTCCCTGTCTTGTCTGAGGATCTTGGAATAACTAGCAGATGTATAGAAGCCATTGCTTCACAAGTTATGGCTCGTCCCACGAAGGCAAGTTCATCACGTGAATATTCAAAAAAAGGCCCAGACAACGGATTATGTAATGAATCAGAGAGCCAAAGACATAAATCTAACACTAAAGGCTGGTGGACTGAAGATGTAGCAGAATTGGGGATAGATCTTTATTGGAGAACAATCATAGCCATTAAATCTGGTGGAAATGTTCCCTCAACTCTAATCGGTGATGCATTACGAATTTATGCCTCTCAATGGCTACAAAACATATCGAGGTACTCATATATTGAAAGAAAATCAGAATCAAAACATAAGCTACTGTTGGAATCAATTGTGAGCCTTCTACCAGAAGAAAAAGGCGCAGTTTCATGCAGTTTTCTATTGAAATTATTGAAGGCAGCCAACATGCTAAAAGCCTCTTCCTCTTCAAAGATAGAATTGGCACGAAAAGTGGGACGACAATTGGAAGAAGCCAAAGTTAGTGACTTGTTAGTACCCTCTTTATCATACACAAATGGCCTGAAATATGATGTTGATATTGTTTCGACCATATTGGAACAGTTCATGATACAAGGACAGAATCCCCCAACAAGTCCTCCTAGAACCGAAGGGCTTGACTTGGAACAAAAATGGCCTAATTCCTCCGAAATTATCGAATTTCAGCTTCAAGAAAGTAGGAAATCAACTTCTGCATCACATAGCTCCAAACTCAAGGTGGCTAAACTTGTGGATGGATATCTTCAAGAGATAGCTCGAGACGAAAATCTGTCTCTGTCTAAGTTCATTGCAATTGCAGAAGCAATTCCGGTTCTTGCCAGATTTGAACATGATGATCTTTACAAGGCTATTGATATTTATCTAGAGGTAAATTCAGCAAACTCATATTGGATGATATTTGATCTTTTTATTTCCTGCTTTACTGAGTCATTTGAAAACCCTCTCTCAATTTGGCATAATAAAGAAGCTGTATCCTTATGTTACTGTTATGTGCACTCTTTGTTTGTGATATTAGAAACCTGCAAAGGTGCTTACATAGCTCTCACATTGAGGCCGAATCACATCTGCAGGGTTGCTTTACTTGTTTCTGTCGAACTATGTGGTGCCTAAATATGTTGGTCATTTATGTCTTCTACTATAGATTGACATAGCTCCTATATTTTATAAATGAATTTCTCGGGTTGTTTTTCTGTGTGAGAGACAAAAGACATAAAGCTGTGAGATCTTTATCATAAATTTCTTGAATTTATTGTTTGTTTGAGAGACTTTATTTGAAGTGAAAAATGATTTTTTTGATAATGCGTGGTTAAAAAGTAGGAAAAATTATAGATTCACGTGCAAAATTATTTTATTGAAAGAATATGTGACTTTGAAATTAAGATCGAGGAAAAATAATTTTCAAATAAGCTATACAAAACAAACGCTGCACTGGCGAGTGGACATAGTTCTTACATTGAAATAAACCACTACAAAAGTGTGTTTCTATGTATGAGATTTGTTTTATGTTTCATTCCTCATTGCTTGCAGGTATGGATATCCATAGTAGTTCCATTCTGTTTATTATTACTCTTGTAAGAAAGATTTTTCGATTATGCAGGGACATCCAGAACTCAATAAGAGCGAAAGGAGGCGCCTAATTCGAATTTTAGACTGCAAGAAATTATCAATAGAAACTTGCCTGCATGCTGCACAAAATGAGATGCTCCCTCTAAGAGTGGTAGTGCAAGTTTTATTCATCAGTATGCTTCGCAGCAGGCCTAAAAGAGATCTTTGTTTAAACGGGGTAAATTATTGAATATATAATATATATATATATATATATATATATATATTTTTTTTTTTTTTTTTTTTTTTTATCATTTTTATGGAAGGCTTGACATTGTACAATTTTTATAAATGAGTAGCGATACAACTTGAAGTTAGGACTATTGAACCCGTCTAAAAACTTGTCTTGCGGGTTTTTATTTCAACTTTTTGTACAAGAGTTTCTTGAGAAAACCATCTTGAACTAACTTTCTTAATTTCAGCTTTGATTTTTCAAAAGCGCTGCCATATCAAACGGGTCCATATTATTAGACGGAGATTATTTAAATTTGCTCATCAGCTTAATGCAAATAAACAAAATCCATTCAGTGTCATATATGAGAAAATAGTATGATTGTGTACTTGCATCCCTTTATCCAACACTTGGTTAATTAATACTGAGATTAAGGGTTGGAATTTCACTTACAAGAAAAGAATAAAAATACAGTATCCACGAGTGAGAAATTTTTCATTTGTTTGGCATATCTTACTTTAAAATTATTTTTTCCCAACATTTTTGCCCAGGTTCATAATTTTTTCCATACTTTTTAACCACACATTCACTTTCAAATAGTTTCTCCCAAACAAACACTTTATTTGTCTTTAGTTTGAGCGTTTAGATTCTTTACATCTTGGGTTATGTCATAATGTTCTACGGACAAATTAATGGTCTTTTAAAAAAAGTAACATGATGTCACTTTTTTAAGTTAATTGTTACTTTTTAAAATGTTCCTCACTTAAAAAAAAAAAAAAAAAAGAAGAAGAAGAAGTAAAAAACACTGTAAAATTAAGTGACGCAAAGTCACTTTTTTAAAAGTTAAATGTCATTTTTTTTATTAAAAATAAAAACGTGACGTTTGTTACTAAAAAAGTGACAGAAATTTCAAGAAAGTGACATGAAAAAAAAAATAATGACAAACACTAAAAAAAGTGACAGAAATTCAAAAAAAAAGTTATAGAAATTTCAAAAAGTAACAAAACACTACAAAAAGTGACAAACAATGCAGGCTCCGAAATCCAATTAGCCATGAACCTGCTCATTATACATTTGACATTATTTTACAGATAATCACTGAATCTCAAAATTTTCAGAAACTAAAGAATTTGTTTCAATTGAAACAATTGTTCTTCTTCTCTAATTTACAACCTTCTTCAAGCACTAGAAAAGTCTTCAAGTCAATAAATCAATCGAGCTGCAAGGAAATCTCATAATCAGCTCTTCAATGTCTAACACAAAACACAAGATACGGCACACCAAGAAAATGAGCAACTTCACCTTGACCAGAAAAGAAGATAAAAAGAATCTACTTTGAATCCAAAATTAGCCACTTAAATCTCAGTTTCCAGATCAAAGCAACCCCTCGTTAAAATAATTGCACTAATTCACACTACCATGTTACTATTGATGCAAACATACATTATTGATAGTCGTATGCCACCAAAGTCGCACAGTTTGTTGAACTTTTCAATTTCTTTATGAAGAGAAATCGATAGTGAATTGATTCAATGGCCTTAAACACTAACATTCCGAACTCGCATTAGCACTTTATATGAAACCAACCTTACAAATCAAAATCAACTCATTTGTCTTTTTCTGTATTCAAATGAAATAAAGTTCAAATTCATAGCTACAATATAAATCAATCAGCAACTAATTTGCAAGTAACCTCCTTTTCACCACCTTCCTTCTCCACCCCATCATCATTGTGCATATCGTCAGCAAAAATCTCGAATATGGATTTCATAATGTGTCTAAATTTGCTTTTCTTACTAGTCGTGGTGGCCACCAATATTCTATCCCTCTACCACCTCTCCTTCACCAGTTCCCGACCAAACAATACGCGCCACCATCAATCACCTCTCCAATCTCCAACCCTCCACCCCACCTACCAAGAATTATGAAATCGTTGATTTTGGGCGTTTTGGGAGTTTCGCTTTGTAATCAGTTGGTTTGGGGGCTTTTGGCACGAATTAGGAAATTACAAAAAATCAGATAGCTTTTTAAAAATCAAATCCAAAGTTTGTATATTCAAAAATTAGGTATCAATTGAATATTTAAATAATATTATAATACTAATAATTCACACCAACCCTAATTCATTTCAAGAATTCCAAGAGTACAGAATTAATTTCACATAATTTATACAAAAATTTAAAATTTGTCTCACGTGGGGGTGGCTCCACATGATTAAAATAATGCCAAAAACCTCCCGCCACCCCCCACGATGTGTGTAGTCTGGCAAGCACATGAATTTAAATTCATGTACCTGTAGCTTGATTCAATTCATTTTCAGTATTCGTTTTCTCTCACTACCCTCTCATTCCCTCCCCTTTCTATGTCCAAAACCAGCATTGCCCACAGAAAGAATGCTATCGTTGGCATTACCCACAGGAAGAAAGTCTTGCACGATGCTGGATGCAGTGCCACCTTGCCAGCAGCGTACGACGTCGCCAATGTAGAGGCGACGCTTTGAAATCTGGAGCCGATTCCGATGCGATACTGCGTCGCTGCAAGAAGACGACGCCGTCAACAAGATGCACGATGATTGGAGTTGCTTTTGCGATCGATGGTTGTGCAACGAGTTGGTGGTGCTTGGATTGGGATCGATGCTGTGAGAGGGTAGGGGTGGCTGGATGCGGTGGTGGTAAGTGTGTGTGTGTTGTGGGTGCGGCGACGGCAGTGGTGGCGGCTCTGCTAGTGTGCAGTGGCTCTGGCGGTGGGTGGGTTTGACAATATTTTTGTGTATGGTTGTGGTGTTGTGATGGTGTTGTTGGTGAATCGGGGTCAAGGTTGGGTGTTTGGTGTATGTGACCAATATTTGGTAGGTTCAGATCTGGTTGTTGGTGGTGATAGTGGTGTTGTGTTGTTATTGTGGCAGTGAATGTGACGGTGGCGGAGGCAACGGGGACTACGAGATGAGATGAAGACTATTTGTGATTAATTATTTGATCAATTTGTGACCAAGTATTGTTGGTGGATCGAGATCGGTGGTTGGATGTTTGGTGTATGTGACCAACCAGACTAACCTGTGACCTTAATATCCGATCATTTGTGATTAAAAAAATAATTTGTGACTTTGATCTGTGATCAATGTAATAACCGTGACCTATAAATTTTTTTTATCTGTAACCAACGAAATAAACTCTGAACTATAAAATTTTTTATATGTGACCAACGAAATAAAATGTGACCTATGAAATTTTTGATATATGACCAATGAAATAAAATGTGACTTATAATTATGTATCCGTGACCATTAATTATCTGTGACGTACAAAAATTTTTGATATGTGACCTCGAAATAATCTGTGATCAATTAATTTTAAAATATGTGACCTATGACTTATAATTATGTATATGCGACCATTAATTATATAACTGTGATTTTATTATATTTAATTAATAAATATTTTTAATTGATTAACTAAAACCTGATTTTTGCATTAGTCAAACTTAAAACTTGATTTTTGAATTGTGTATAATTAATCCCTGACTTTTGAACTCTTCCCAATAACTTATGGTTATTAGAGGTTTTAAATTGTTTGAAGTCTATTACTCCTAATTTGTTCCTTTTTTTTAGAGTAATGAACCTAATTTCCTCACGTTGTACTTGGTTATTACTTGTATTGAACTGGATAATTAGCCCATTAGTCCTGTGGTCCAAAATCCAGTTTGCTGCACTAGGGGAAAAAGTTGGCCACCTAAATGGACTATAATTTCTTCTTAATTGGGACGTATGGACCACCTTTCGTCTTAAATGTTCTTGCAAGTTGGATATTTAGCATAAATATTAAAGATTGAGCTACCTAACTTTCAGGTAACGTAGTTTTAGGTACTCCCTAACATTCAAAAATAAGATTTGAAGTCCCTAACTTATTATAATCTCAAATCGGTGCCTAATCAGTAATTATTAATTATCTTACCTATTATCGAATCTTTCTTATGCCTATTGGCTTACAGATGAGTCGACTACGTCGTGCCAACTTCAGTTTTGTAATCTTATCGTAATTTGTCACATTACATGATTTAGATAATGCAGCTTGAATTAGAAGTCACAGATCTTAAGAGATGTGATTATTGCTTAGTACTATATTCACTTTAAGACTATATGGTTTGGGATCAATTCCTTTCTACTAGCGTGATTGATCCAATTAAAACAGAGGTTACGCAAAAGTGCTAATCTCTTTTTTCTCACGTAGAGCAGGATTTTCCTTGATGTAGAGGCCTTATGAGTTTTTTGGGTACTCTTCACATTGCGAGTAGTGAAAGATTTTGAGTCTGGCCCCACCCGTCATAACTTCACCCCCTAGGGGCTCCATAATTATGGAATCTCTGTCTGCATTAAGTTGAAACTTTTAAGGCAATAGCACCACTGTACTGCCCCAATTTAAAAAGGGTAGCAGAACTGGTAGACAACTATCTGTCTTCTATAATTATTATGCATATTTATCAGCAAACAAGAACTATACGTTCTCAGAACGTGTGTTATTAAAGCATATTTTACAAAGCGATAATTATGGTGGTTGGCAGTTTACACCCAATATAAAGATCATTCATGTCTACGTTGGTGCAAGGTTTATCACCCTCTGTCCTCCCTTAATATGTCACGGACATCATATATAATTGCTTTCGGGTCGTCTGGTTCATCCACGTCTTGAAAGGCTTCGACACACAAGATTTACATGGAAAACCCCAAGAAGGCTTGATTTATATCACCATCACCATCAAATATATATAAGCTCACCTCGAACTATGCAACGTATATTAAATTGTTGAATTAAACTACTCTACCAGGCCTGTAAAAGGCCTGGTAGAGTGGTTGCCTCACATGAGGTGGGTCATCATTAAAATAATCCCCCCAAATATTTTATCACCCACCCCCCATGACTCATTGGCTCTACCAGATTTTGTACCAATCTGGTGGAGTAGCACGGTCCTAAATTAATTTTTCCAAGTATTTTCTAATTTTGGAATCGAAATTGAAAATTAATTTGTTTTTCATTCTTATTGAATCACAATTTTATCCAAAAAGTATACTTACAAAATTTCAAATAATGGGTAACAGCGAGAGTTGAAGTCGAAACGTAAAATTAGAGAACTTGTGCAGTTAGATTTATTAGTAGGATTGAAATTATAAGTTCTTGTCGTATAGTAATCTTTTTTCTAATTTGATATTCAATTCAAAATTTTGCTAAACAAACATCACTTGTCTCCCCTTGTTAGACAAGTTGGCATGACTAATAAGCATCAAATTAATCAATTTTTGCAACTTAACCGTGAAACCACTTGCAAGTCTATTTAATAAAACTAATTAAATCATAATGGTCCATCCCTCTTAATTTTTTAAGTTCTTGAAGATTTTCAATATAAGTATCACCCTAAATTATGGTTCTAAATTGCATTGTTTTGAAAAAAATGTAGGCTAAGGGCATGTTCTTTTTTATGTTTTTTGGTCATTTTCAATTTTCGAAAATATTGAAAACATGTTTTCTTACCTATTTTCATAAACGAATTTCTAAAAACGAGTTTAAAATTTACAAAGAAAACGAAAAATGCAAAAAAAAAAAAAAAAAAAAAAAATCGTTTTGGCTATTTTCAGTTAAAACCATGCCAAAACTTCGTTTTTTTATTTTTGAAAATAATTTTCTAAAATGACAAAAAGAACGCATTTTCAACAATTTTAAAATAAACACTCAAAAGACAAAACACAAAATGAATTCAAAACTAAAAACTAAAAACTGAAATACAAAGAGAACAACCCATAAATGTTTAACAAAGATATACTTTTTTATGGCATATAGTTTTTAACCAATATCAAAATTAACCCTGACACTAGTATAAAATATAATTTCCTGTTTGGTTCGGATTAAAATCTGATTTTAATCAAAGTCAAAGTCAAACAATCAATATTAACCATATTTTTCATGGGTTCCACAACTTTTCAACCATATTTCAAAAACTTTTATCACAATTTACTAAATATCTAATTTTAATCACCACCAAACACCCTCTAAATAATGGTTTATAATGGTCGTGAAAAAAGCTTTAGTAATTCATTTTTAGTTGTCATTAAAAGTGAAAAACATAGTAATAGCATTTGACATGTTAATATCTTGTTGTCTTTATCTAAAAACTTATGTCCATTTTCAGTTGGAAGAGATTATGCTACCATTATTAGCTCGAGGAATCATTGAATTTTTCATTATAATTCTTCCTCTTCGTGGGTGAAATATATGTTGGGAACTAGTTTCAAAATGTATACTAAAAATCCTTTTGGATACAAAATACTCCATATACTATAAGGTTCAGAGAACTTTACGTATGGTTCTCTTGACACATCAACAATGATAAATTTGTATTCTGTCCCATTGGGGGCAGAAGATCAGTTCTACATTACCTATAAGCATTATCCTTATTAATCGCTACTTTTCTCTAATGTACAAAAGCCAGATAGCAGCTTTTAACAAATAGAAGGTCAACTCAAAAGAGCCCCGAAAGGCAAAGGCCTAAGCAAAATGATCAAAACCTTCCGGGGATATTTTTTTTAAAAAAAAGATACAGCTATATAGAGTTCTTGCATTATACTCAAAACAACAATATATGATCACTTTTAAGATTTAAAAAGCAAGATAATGATCATGAGTAACATTTTTTCATCCTCCAAAGTAACGGTAACACTGTGTAAGATAATTAATTCTTCAATATCAATGTTTGATCATCAGTTCAGGCATTATGCACTTTAGCAGCAAAAAACCCTAGAGAATCTGGATACTGAAAAATGTCTCCCAGTGCTTCGTTTGGTGAAACCTGGAAGCAAGCAGGGAAATCATTATACAAAAGTGAAACGTGTGATTCAGTGCCAAACGAGGTACTATTCAAGCTCTGGAACTGCTGAGGAAATCTTTGGTTGTCAAAACCAAACCCTAATTTCTCATTCTCTGCTACTGTCTTCTTCACATCATCCTGTGGTTCAGATTTTGTTGCCTTAGGTTTTGGGAAAAACCCATGTAAAACTTCTTCCAGTAAACCTGAATTAGACCTTTCTGTGGGAAATAAATCCGTTTTTTCAGCTTGATCAATTGCACTGATTGCTTTAGCAGCTGAAGTCCCAGAAAGAGTTGCTAGAGAATCTTTAAATTTCGGCAGACTCGTGCCACCTGAACCCATGAAGCTGCCAGAAACTGTGGTGTTGTTACTGTTACAAAATAGATTTTTCTCCAAAGAAGAGTCTGTGAAAGCATTTTGATAAGAAATTTGTTCATACAGAGGCAAGATAGGGTTTGAAAAAGTGGATGAATGGGTCAGAGAAGCCAAGTCCCTCATACAGGGTTGAAATGATTTACTGAAATTAAACGGATGGATGAGATTATCTGGAGCAGGGGGGTAAGAAAAGTTGGTTCTGGCCTTGACACCCCGCATGGCTCTGGCTGCACTGTCATAGGCACAAGCAGCCTCTTCCGCCGTGTCAAAAGTTCCGAGCCACCGCCTCTCTTTCGACTGCGGGTCTCTAATTTCGGCCGCATACCGTCCCCATGGGCGACGCCTGACGCCCCGGTACCTCATTGTGCCGCCAGTATTAGAGACCGCACCTTCTCTCAAGGACCTCTTGTTGTTGCCGGTGGTTGTAGTGGTGGTGCACCGCTTTGGGACGGTGTAGGAGGGCGGCAAGTGGTTGAGATTGTCATTAAGCTTCCTCATTGCTTCTTCCATTTGGACTATAAAGTGTTACAAAGTTGTTTGCAGTCAACTGTGTGAAAATGGGTGGGGTGGATAGTGTATTTATAGTGAGAATTTACACTCCAAGAAGAAAAAAATGCAACAAAGGTACTTAACCTATTGAAGTTGTACAAATGAGTCCATCCTTTGGTTCTTGGCAATTAAATACCCAATCTCTCACTTGCGTATTTACGCTTTTTATGTAAAGTTGTTAATGACGAGATTGAGTAGGTGTACTGAGACAACCCAACTATGTTAGTACCTTCGTAGCACCATCCATATCTATTTACGCACCTGAATAATTGTTCATAAGAACAATTGTCAAAATCACAAAACCTAACCTAACGAAACCGAAACACTAAAGTAGCTATAGCCGTGGACGGCCATGATTTCACTATATGCCACAATGCCACTCTATTTGGTTTAAAGGATCCCGTGTCGAACCCCGTGAGTAGACCTAAAACCCCCTCATGGATCCATTCACCAACACAAATATTCAAGAAGAGTTAAATATCAGTACAGAATTTTGCTACACGTACATAATTTTTGTACAGATAGGTTGGCGATCCAGCATGCATCTGTCAACCCATCTATACAAAATATTTGTACAAGTAGAATAATTGTAAATATAAAAGCAATCCAACTACAAAAAAACACTCCCAAAGCCTTTGGAAACCGAATTAAGAAGTCCATCTTATAGTATTGATTGCCTTCAAAATGTCTAATCTAATAGCCACATTGCATCCAAGTTTAATAGTTACACTCATTGACTAAAAATATTCATAAATTATAAAGTTATACATATACATATTTTTTGTATTTCTTTAATCAATATTTCAGGATGCATTTTTCTATGAATACAGTAATAGTAGTTTGTTATTAGTAGTTTATATTTTCTTGAATTTAAGAGAGAATAGTGATATGAGTCAAAATTAATGGTCCTTAATCTTAGTTGAAAATATATAACCCTTGTTTGATCCCATTATTTTTCAAAATATATTTTTCGCTCTCTTCTTTTGAACGACACATTCTCCATCAATCTATTATTTCAAAAAAAACATTTTTCTCCAAAAATATAGCTTAAACAGGTCCATAATTTTATTTTGTATTTAAACTCCAAGCCGATAATGAATAAGATTTCGATTAATTATTTTGCAAGCATATCTTTTGTAATTTGAGAGTTTTGTTGGTTGCTCGAAATACAAATCATAAGATATCCAGGTTTCCTCAAAATAATTTGTATTTTTGCTTCTCTCATTTACTTTTTGAGTTTGTCTGTTATACGAATCATTTTGGTAACACGAAACGAATAATAGTTATAAATATACATTGAAATTAATATTTGACTTTGACTTGCGAAATAAATAATTATTAATATTATTTTTGTGAAAGTATATGCAATAAAGTTATTTGTACAAAGTTGAATTACAAAAGTTGGGTTACAAAGTGTGTGGACAAAATTCAGATCGTTGATTTCAAATGATTTAAAAATCTGTTTTTAAAATTATTGGTGTAGATTTTATTTTGTCAACCAATTTTGTAATCCAACTTTATATACGTGCATCCAACCCTCCTAGTCCAGCCGAAATGCTATTTTTGGTTACAATAAGATTTTTTTCCCATTTTCAAGAAATCACTTGAGCACGATTTTTATACAGCGGCGGCGCACAGATTCTGTCTCCAATTTGATTCTGAAATGCTTCGAAAAATAAAACAACCAAATATACGTTATTTTTTCATGTGTCTGCGCATGCATGCGCACGTGTCAATACTTGTAACCCTCAAACTATACAAGAAACCTCCGTTTTTCTATGAAATTTTGCCGAAACTTGAATCTGAAACAAAGTCTTTAATAGGATTCCTTTCAGAACTTCCACCAAATTTTTCCGTGATGCTAATGTTGAATATGATTAAGCTCACCAGAATTTAAACTGGAATTTTTTCCTTTATGTTTCTTTTACTGACTTAAGTCTCGTACTTTTGTGTTTATTTTCTTTCTTTTTTTCAGAATATTAATAAATACTTCATCCATGTATTAATTTAGAAAAAAAAATAGAAATATTGGAAGAACAGAAAAGGTCAACCAGATATTAACGACAAGAGAAGATACTGTCAGAATATGTAAATTCAATGGAGGAACCACTTTTTTTCCACTAGGACATTTATACATGCTTGCGTGCTGCACCAAATATATGAGAATTTAATGATATCTGCAGCACTGCAGGTAATTCTAACGAAGCATAGCTGTTTTTAATTATGTTGTGCATATATGCACGTCTTTTTCTCTATATTGAACAAAAGAGAGACGTAAGTTGAATTATTCATGTTCTTGTTTAATCGAGTATTTGACTAACTCTCACATTACAACGACTCTAAACCCTAATATTTTTACATATTATCTTTTGTTTTTTTTAATTCGAACCACCAAGAGAGAAGAATATGTATTCATACTACAAAGAAATAGTACTTTGTTGACTCGTCTTCACACTCATATCAAAGTCCGTCCATAGCCCAACTTTGGTAATACTCGTCAATTTGTTCGTGTATATATCCAAAAGTATCACTCGCATAACAAAGATCCCGAGATGAGAGAATAAAGTTATCAGCTGAGTGTGGACTCGGATCCATTGTCAAAAGGTAGGTGGATCAGCTATTACTCATATGTTTCTCATATCTTCATACTTGTTTTCTTCATATTGTAGAATTAAGGGATTAATCCGTAACATGGTCCCTATTTGACAGTTTTTGAGATTATAAATTAATGGATCTCTTAAAAACAAAAGCCCACATAAGTTGAAAGATGCATTGCAGTAATAATTGTGCAGTAATTATAAACTTCGGAAAAGTTGTTATAGTTCCACTTGTTAATAGCGTGTCCACAATATTAACAAAAGAACCTGGCTCTGCTGCATCGATTATTTACTCATATGTCGGATTTGTCTCTCGGATGAGCAGGAGAAGTCGCTGTCAACTGAATCCGATTTGTAAATTCGAAGTCCGACACCGCCGGGTTTTTGTTAAAGGCATCAAACTCTGGGCCTACTCTTTTCAGCTAACGCCACACTCGCAGAGGGCACTCTTGCCCTTTAGATATGCGGCTGCCCTGCCTACAGACCGGTTGACTTTAGGTGTTGTATTTTTTATTTTATTTTATCGATAAATAAAAGTTACTATAGATCAAAATTGTACAAGTACTCCGGACATATCTAAGAAAAACAAAATCAAGTTACTCATTGATAGATACCCCCTTTTGTAAACCCACAAATTCAAGTACTCTGGACATATCCAAGAAAAAATAAAGAAGCAAAAAGCAGCTGCTATGAACATGACGAAATGAGGAAGATCAGATTAGAACCTTAAGGAAACAAAGTCCTTAAAACCCAAGCCTTGAGACGCCACAAAGGTTGATCACTCCTTTGATAAGTCGAATTCTAGCATTCAATCAAGAACACAAGAAGTAAAAATTAAGCAAGAGCTTTCTCCATAAGCTTCATAAAAACGTTCTCCCCCTCCCAATTAACATGGCTGCTCTTTTTAAACAATAAAACCTAGCTAAAGGAAGAAGAAAAACGAAATGAGCCTAAAAGATGTGGATTTGGCCCAATTAATTAAAACGTAAAAGAGCCCATAGTTAATTAAAAACTAAAAAAATGAAAAATCCTAATTAACCTTTGTACTCTTCTTGTCCTTCCATATCTATCCCTTGCACAAAAGATAAGTGACCATCCTTGGTAAAACTTTGGAATCTTCGAATTTAGTTCTAGAATCTTCTAGCACCGCCTCTTTGTATTGCACTTCCATGATCAAACCTTTGAAAGCCTCTTTCTTCCTCTTTGTCTTTGCCCTAGTCATTGGGCCGTCAATTCCTTGCAAAGGATCTTGAGAAAATTTGGTAGCAACAACTTGGTTAGCACCTTGACCATCTCGATCTCCATCACTCGTACAACTAATCCGAGCATTCTTGGATAGCAACAAAAAAGATATGCAACGATGTGATCTAAAGACACATCGTAAAAAACTCAAATTGAATCAAAACATTCGAATATAAACATCTACCATATTTGAATGACAAGAAATAAGAGAATTTTTTAGGATCTCAGACCATTTGTGGATAGCATTGTTAGATTTTTTAATATAATCATTTTACAGTGTCATAATTATTGACATAATATCATATGACATTTTATTATTGGATTGTTTTAAATACAATAAGCTTTTTCAATAAATCATCTCTTGCCACTCGAATTATGTCACTGCATCTGTTATACTTCTTCTGACAAAGTGGCAAAATTATTTTTCATGTGATTCTGTTGAGAAAATTGCCCTATTGGTCTTAAATTAATTTACTTGAGTGTCAAATTATTTTCTAACATTTTAAAAGACGCAAGTTGATTTTTTGAGCTTGTTTGGGAGTACTTAAATCATAATATAGTAATGGACACTGGCAGAGCTAGGGGGGTCCTGGGGGGACCCGAACACCCCCTCCCCCCCCCCCCCCCCCCAAATTTTTGACAATTTTTTTTTTATTTTAAAATTTTATTTTTTAGTTTTTTTTTATTTATCGTTACCATTTTGTCTTCAAATTGAATAAAAATCTTAAACTCTATCAATTTCATTTTTCGTTTCCATCTTCAAAGCATGAGAATTTGAAAGGAACACTTGTAATAAGGTATAATTTTGCTAAATTAAATATTGGTACTTTCTTTTATATGTTTTTTGATTTTTTTGTTAATAAAGTATCAAAAAAAAAAAAAACATTAGGGGACGCTGCCCCCGTGGCCCCCCACCCCTTCATCTCTATATCTTCAATTATGGGACCCCCCATCCCACCCCACCCCACCCTCCCCTCAAACGGCTAGCTCCGCCTTGGGTAATGGATCCAACATAAAACGTGACTTGTAAGTTGTTGATCCACATAATGTGTATAAAAAATGTGTATCATTAGTTTAAATTATAATTTAATCTTTGCCAAACATGCGTGGAATGTTTCCGAGTTCAGTCTTTAATAATTAGGGTGAAAAATCTATAAATGAAAGCATATTTTTCGATTATTGCATTGCCTTTGAACACCCGTTGTTGGATGATGGTGGTCCTTACTTGAAAAAAATTTACTTTGAGAACAAAGCTATTAACTCTTGGAAGATGGTGGTAGCCGTAGCCTGGTAGCCAGCTAGGAGGGGCCTGAGGCCCGGGTTTGTTGTGTTTTGCTAGCTAGCTAGCAATAATTGAGGCAACAAAGTCTTAGGATTTAAATGACATATCTATCAAGACGACAACCAAATATATCACGAAAATCATATGTTAATTGTGCAAAAATTTCAAATCATAATCAACCTAGTATCAAATGGTCGGTCTAATTATACCATGATTAACCGAATTTACACTTGACATAATCTTACATCCTTTATCACATATCACATATAATACTTTCACATTATCAATTTGTCAATCAAGATATCAATCAATGACACAAACAGCGCAATCAAACAATGGCACAAACAGCGCAATTCTTATACCATTCCCTGTCCATCTCTATCACCCAAACCCAATATTAGTTCAAGAATTTAGCTTTTTGACAAAGAGTTGGGCTTCGGTCCGTTTAGGGCCCTCGAAAATATGCCTTTGGAATAGGGAAAAAAATATGCCTTTGGAATAGGGAAAAATTCATAATTCGGGTGTTATCTTTAACACAATTCAATTTTCAGATATCAAGTTTCAAAATGCAAAACTCAGGTATTTATTTATTAATTAAAAATATTTTTATTAATTAATTATTAAATAAATTTATTAAATATTTAATTATAATATAATATAATTAACTCAACCCACCTTCACCACCCCTACCATTTCGGTGACCGTTCCGACGACTACTACGATCAGACGATTTATACAATATGGTCACAAATTCATAATTTAGATAGTCACATATCATTTTTCAGTGACAAATAATAATTTTTATACGTCACAGATTAGTTTACGATCACAATTCAAAAATTTTGTAAGTCACAATTAATTTGTTGGTCACATATCAAAATTTATAGATCACACAGACACAAATTTCCAAATTAGTTGGTCACATATTTTTTCACGGTCACGTATTATATAAATTTTAGGTCATAGACAACAAAATGATGGGTCACAGATTATATTTTTAGTCACGGATTCGCCGCTATGAGATCCACCACCATCCCGTCACTATCACCACCAACACGACAGCACCACCACCGACACCAACACCACACATCACCACCACCAAATCGTCACTACCAGATCCAATCAACTGCCAACAAAAATACAACCACCACCACCACTATCGAATCTCCGGCCACTACCACCACCACTAACAATCCACATCACACCACAACCACCACCCAACAAAAAACCCAAACCTGTCACGGCCACCACCATCAACTGCACACAACCAATAAAACTCCACAGTTAAGCCACCACAACGTCACCCCCTGTAGAATCACCACCTCACCTTCACATCAGTAGCTCCCTGCAGCAGCTACAGATTCGTCTGAAAATGTCCCTAGCACCACCACGCTACACCACTGTCATTCACAAATCCTGTAGCTACCTCTGCGCACACCACTGTCAACACCAACGCGATGATGTGTACAGATCCAGGCAACTCCATCGTCACAGCTCCACCGCTACTGTTGAAAGAGGAGATACTGTGACAAGAGAAGGTCGGTGCACAGTCCGAACTCTAGCAGCAACGAGGGCGATGTCGCAACGATAAAGCCACTGCTCGACTCTCCGGCGACGAGAGCTCCTCAATGGCAACGACGATCTAAAGAAAATGGAGAAGGTAGAGAGAGACGAGGTGGTAGAGAGAGACGAGGAGAGAAGGAGAGCTAGGTGATCTAACACATCTTTACTTCTCTACTTCTTTTAGAACCATTTATTGTTTTTTATTTTATTTATAACACGTTAACTTTAAGATCGCTTTCTAGGTATTTGTCCATTTATAACTGAAAATATTATGTCTCGATAAGCTACAAAAAAAAAAAAAAAAAATCTTATAAATATATATGTTAGTTATGTTTAGTAGAGATTAAAATCAAATTTCTAATAAATTTTGATAGAAATTGATAAAATGTATAATTGAAAAGTCGTGAGATCCATAAAATATATAGTTAAAATTAATTGTTGACTTTGATTTAAATTAAAATTTAGGTTTAAATTTCTACTGGCATGATATATACATGTATAAAAATAAGTACTTATTTTTACATTTTTATATGATAGTACCAAATTGTTGCCCGATAAGAGTGATGCTATTGCTGGCACGTGATATGTTTGTGTAAAGCTATGCATTGCACAAAATGGTCCATTATGTTCCCTGCCCTGTGTACCTTTATAGTCACATGCAGTTGTAACGTATATAATTCTCCATAAAATCATTATGGATACAAGATTTTTTTTTTTTCAATGAATAATTAATAAATTTGAATTATATGGTTTGAAAGTACAATGATAGAGCATGCACTAATTTTTCTTCTAAAAAAATAAAATTAATTTACATATATTTGGTAGGAGAATTGTCTTTAGTATCGAATTTGGCACCAAAATCGAACCGAATCCTATGTTTTCGTGAATACTCCCGTCTCCCGTACCCCCATTTTGTAGTGCTATTTCTATTTGTTTTTCCATTTTTGAAATTGAACTCTATTTTCCATTTTCGAGTTCGCGATTCAATGCTAACCCACCTCCCTTTGCGAAGATGTTATTTGTAGCGAGGAATGAGATTCTTCTTGACCGACTCTACTTTAAACAATTCCATCTATTTAAGAATACGATCTCTTCACGAATGTTTTAACTATTCCTTTATATGTATCTATATATTCATCTTTTGAGTAAATTGTTATTTTCTAATCGTATCATGATTAAACTCGTAATATTTAAAATTGTATTGTAATTTGAATTATCGAATGATTAAACATATAATATCCAATTTTATAAGGTATATTCTAACCTTGTTTTGTTGTATTTGAACAAAGGAGACAAATCAATCCGTGTAAAAATTAATCGATGCAAAACGATCGTTCCAATCTCCTGTCCCAAACGGTAGTATAAAATTTTTTTATTAGATGTGACAAGAAAGTTTTAGTTATAGTTCTCTAAGCCTTTTTGTCAACCATTATTGAGAAGGAAATGGTGTAATGAATAGTATTTTTTAGAAAATGTGTGGTTGAAATTGAAAGAAACTTTATCGATTTATGTGTAAAATATTTTATTATTTGAATATGTGGTAGATATTGATTACTGTAGAAAACAATTTTTTTAAAAATGATAGACAAACAAGGGCTTATGATCATTTCAAAAAATTATAGCTAAGATTTTTTTTTTTTTTTTTTTAATCCTGCTACAAAATGAAGTTGAATGCTTGAAATCCTCCCGTTACAACCCTTGAAGCTTTCATTTTCTCACAATAAATCCAAGCAAACCGTCCATTTACCTTTTTCCTCAAAAACGCACACGACACGTAGTCTCGAGCCAGTCAATCAACGCATATAGGGATCCGGCGCAAAGTCCCAGAAACAAATATGACTAAAATATCCTCTGCCTACTATGTTTTGTAAAATGGGTATTTTTGTCATTTCAAAAAACCCAAAAATTTTCTTATTTTAGGGTAGAGGACAGCAAGGATCGGCTTCCTTAATCTTTACAAACTGCCACTCATTTACCATAGAGAATACACACACACACACATATACTATAGAGAAAGAGAGGGAGGAGTGAGAGGCTTCCTTATCAATCTTAACATCGTTCAATTTCCTTTTGATTTATTAATTCAAATATTGTAGTTTTTTTTTCTTTCTTCTATTTTTTTTTTTTTTTAACTTTTTGCTAATTTCAAGAATTATTTTTCTGGGTCATAAATGTTTTTGGGGAGCTCTGGAAATTCGAAGGGCTATTTGTCTACCTCCTCTCTTATCTCTTGAGGCCCAGAATTTTAAATTGGGAGATCTTCATTTTTGGGTTTATTTGATTTTAATTTGCATTTTTCGGCTTGATCTTGGAACCAAGAGAGCGGCATATACATATATTCTTACATATACATGTGGGGTACTTCAAGATTTTGGGAGAAATTATATAATATGTTGGCAGAAGGGGGATCTCGTTATTGTTCCAAGAAGACTGATGATATATGTGGTGATGAGGTAACTTTTTTTTCGATTTGCTCTAAAAATTTTATTTTACTGCTGATTTTATTTCCTGTTTGATAACAATGTTGGGCAATTTTCGAAAATATTTCTGAGTTTTGTGATTTTATTTGTTGGCGAGGAAAAATATATACATTTTGAAATGTTTCTGGGAAAAATTGAAGGGTTTCTTTTTAAACAAGTACTGAAGTTAAATTTCAGGAATTTTAATGTATAGGATTGGAAGAGATCAATATTTTACAGCTTATTGGTAGGATTTAGAGGAAATTAGTATGGCATAAGATTCTAGATCTTGTGTAATTTTATTTTTTTTAGTCCTTGAGGTGATCTTTAAGAGTAGTGATCTAAATGGAGCTGTGTTTCTCATTGTTTTTTCTTTGATCAGGGTGCATTGAACCCTATAATCTGGAAACGAATAGTTCTTGTTTTCAGTTAACACTAGGCTTTAAGGAATTCCTAAGACTCGGTACTTTTAGGACATGTTTGGTAGACAATTCTGGACGGGATAGTACAATGCATTAGCTTCTCATTTGATAAGTGCATGCTTCCCTCAGTTCATAAATGACGTGCTTTTCGTAATTTGCAGAACTCAACTCGGACCTTGAGCATGTTGAGATTGAAGTGTATTCTGCGTGGTCTGGATATAAAATGCTGTCTCTTCCTTCTCATGTTGGCCCCGGTATGCTTTTTGGTTATTTATATGCATGGCCAGAAGATCACATACTTCTTGAGGCCTTTATGGGAATCACCGCCTAAGTCCTTCAATGAAATTCCTCATTATTATCATGAGAATGTATCAATGGAGAATCTTTGTAAACTCCATGGTTGGGGAATACGTGAGTATCCAAGGCGTGTTTTTGATGCAGTGTTGTTCAGTAACGAGCTAGACCTCCTCAAGATACGATGGAAGGAATTGTACCCTTATGTTACAGAATTTGTACTGCTTGAGTCTAATTCCACATTCACTGGACTGTCGAAGCCTTTGGTCTTCGCTGCTAATCGACAACAATTCAAATTTGTGGAGACAAGATTAAATTATGGGCAAGTTCCGGGGAGATTTAGGAAAGGAGAAAACCCATTTATTGAGGAAGCATATCAACGACTTGCGCTGGACTATCTGCTTAAACAAGCTGGTATTCAGGATGATGATTTGTTGATTATGTCTGATGTTGATGAGATACCAAGTGGACACACGATTAACCTTTTGAGGTGGTGTGATGACATACCCTCAATCCTACATCTTCGACTGAAGAACTATTTGTATTCATTTGAGTTTCTCGTCGATAATAATAGCTGGAGAGCTTCAGTTCACAGGTATCAATCTGGCAAGACAAGGTATGCACATTATAGGCAGTCGGATGACATTTTGGCCGATGCAGGGTGGCATTGCAGCTTTTGCTTCCGCCGAATTAGTGAGTTCATATTCAAGATGAAAGCTTACAGCCACGTGGACCGGGTGAGATTCTCTCATTTTCTGAATCCTAAAAGAGTCCAGCGAGTAATCTGCAGAGGGGCTGATTTATTTGACATGCTTCCAGAAGAGTACAGTTTTAAGGAAATCATTGGGAAAATGGGACCTATTCCTCACTCTTATTCAGCGGTTCATCTCCCTGCGTGTCTTTTGGAAAATGCTGATAAATATAAATTTCTCTTGCCGGGAAATTGCTTAAGAGAACGTGACTGAATGAAATGGACCGTGTTGTGTCATTTTTTTTTGTAAGGGTTGAAGTTTAGCTTTGGCTCCCGGCACAGGGTTTCATTGTCCAATTGATCACCGTGCTTGTATCTTTTTTACAACTGTTTGGCAAAATTGGACGCCTACTTGGATTTCTAGAGTGAGTGATGTATATAATTTTTTAGAGTGTGCGGGATTTGGATAGTATCCATTTACGAGGTGGGATTTTGCTGCTCCATTGTGGCTCCTGGGCTTTCAGATCTCCCCACATCAGGAAATTTCCGATGTGGGACTAATGTATTCAAATATTATTGCAAATTGTGTTGTTTACTCCATAATTTCAACCCTCTGAGCTTCTTGTTGATCAAAATGCTTAATCCTAGAAATGCATCTGATTCGATTTTGTCTGACAATTTATGTTCTTCCTTGCTCTGCTTTTCACTAGCCCTTGGTCAAGCCAGTGAATTTAATCTGGTGTTCTCTTAGTTCTGCCTGCCTCCCCTTGCTTTTCTTATCTTGAGTTGCATAATGTATAAAGTCAATTGAATAGAGAATCTGATACCCTTAATTATTTATGTGACATTGTTAATTTTTCAAGGTTGTCATGTCTGGATATTCTTGAGAACATTAGTCATTGACTTGCATTGATAGGTGCAGCTCATTACATCATATGACAACGGTTTTTCTGACTGGTGCAGGTAACAACGTATATAGTAATGAAATTTATTCTCAATTTTGTAAGCATGGATCAACAGCGCAAGGAAATCTGAACAATTATGTAGCTAACATTTTCATTGTAAATGTAGGTTCAATGGTATCATTATCCAATTCCCTATTTTTCTTTTTCTTTTCCTTTTTTTTTTTGGGGTTGGGGGGGGGGGGGGGGTGGGGGCTCCCACACCTTTATTTATCTAGACTTTATATATGACGTCTCATAGTCAGAAGGTAGTTTCGACTCCTATAATGGCTTGAAAACAATATTCAAACTTTAACTTATGACTCGAATCTAATTAAAAATTGAATTTATGCCTTAACTTTTAATAATAAGGTAACTTCTTTATCTAATCATTCTCTTTAAATATAAGAGTTTATGTTTGACCAATTGAAGGGTTTCAGATAACATAAGCATTAACTTGTAACGATCAAAAATAATATTACAAAGAAAAGAAAATGGTAAAAGGGTGACATTCAAAATATGTGTGGTTGAAAATAAGAGAGAGGAAAATGTATTTTTCAAATAAATGGGCTTAAACAAGATGTAACTAATTTATTCAAAATTTTGACTCCTTTATCCCCCTCCAATCCCCAACGGCTCAATATTTTTTTGTGTTGAATGCATTTTAAAATAGTAAATTAACGGAAAATATGTGGTTAAAAATAAAGAAAAGTTTTGAATTTGCGTGTAATTATTTTATTGAATAATTTGTAGTTGAAAAGATGAGAGAAAATATATTTTAAAAAAAAAGGATCAAACAAGGAGTTAATTGCCTTGCAATCTTCACCCACCCCCACAAAATTTCTAGCCGTTAAAAGTAGTGATCTTGAACTTCAGGGTTCGTTTGAGCCCTTAAACAAGAAAGGTCGTTCAGTGGACCAATTCTATTATCAAGAATTTCAAATTCAAGATTCACAAAATTGCCACATCATTATGAAATCTTCAACCTCTCTGCCGGCGGAGGAAATGGAAATCCTCCGCCGCCAAGGGTGGTGGGTCTGAATGTACAGCCGCCGCCCGAGGTGTTGGGCCTCAAAGTAAATGGATCTTCTTCTTCTTTGAAAAGAAAGAGACCTGCTAAGATTGAGATGGCATAGATTATGTCATTTTTTATTTTAATAAATTATGAACTCAAGAAATGGTATAAATTTTCTTTTAACATATGGAATTAAGAAGTCATGGTTAGACTCACATTCGTGGTGTGTTTGACAGTTGAGACATCTCTGTTGAACCCTGTAATTCGCCTCATAAGTGGGACCAACAATAATTGTTGTCGCCAAAATATTTTTTCCAAAGATACTAGAAAAAGATTCTTTAGAATGCACATCCAATAACGTTACAAAAATCAGAAATATAATCCATCAACAAACTTCATAACTCTAGTTGAAAAAAATGGCAAAAGAAAAATCATTGAAATTAAGAAAGAGTAAAGCATATGGATTCAGTGATCCATCCTATGACAAGCAAACTGCAAAGGAAATGGAGGGTCAGAAAATGAACCGTCAACAATTTGATCGAAGATCCACTTATTGGCTGCCTCAGTGAAGTGAGTTCCATCCCAATTAATTCGAACAGAAGGGTTCCTACAAGACTTGGCTAGTATGATCTCTTTCCCATTGACAAATTTCTTACTCCCACATTTGTTAAATCTGTTATAGTTGTATTTCCCACCATGACCACAGCAAGCTAGAAACGGGTCCTCGAATCCTGTCATTTTCATAGTACACATATGACCGTTGAGTGGACTCGAGAATACTGGATAGTGGGCAGTATTAAAGAAGAAGAAAAAATGATTTACCTAGCTTCTTGGCATGGCTGATGAGGTAATATTTCGCTGTATAAATATCGACATATGTGATTGCAGTTGAAGGAAGCTCCTTTCTGAGTTGCATAGCTGCTTCCTTCAGCCGAAGGTTGAAATACTGCGCAACCTCATTAAATGGACTTGCGCAACCATATTTATCAATCTGAGCCGGGGTAACTAAAAACCGATCCATAACATATGGCAGACACCCCAACGGTCCTGTGTTGTGTATCCAAAACGACCTTCCACCTCGATCATATATATACTATTTGTAGCAATCACAACATTCTTTCCAAGTAAATGATCAGTCGATTGTAGCTGATAAGTAAAATAACTGAGTTCGTGTATTTATTTTCTCACCTTTATAACATTGGAAAATTGACCCAGTAAATCAGGAACATATGCCTTGACTTGCTCAGTGGACATGTTGAGTTTATAACCAGCAGTGAGATCATTTTGGCCAATGTCAAATGTGTATAATGCACGAGAAAAATAGCCCTCATCTGGCAGTAAGTTCTTAAAGAACCCTTCGACAAGAGCACAATAACATAATATTATGGAAATCCAAGATTTCTTAATCATAAATTACAAACGGAAAAGAATAACAAAATTGAAAGCAATTCCTTTATTCTTGGTCAATTTACTTAGCTAAGATGCTTGCTATTACTGTAGCCTATTCACCATTGTTTTTTGCTGTAATCCGGTCGAAATTCCTATAACCAGGTCTTTCTAACCCCTATGACTTTCTTAGCATATCTAAGAGGGACATTAGCAAAGTATGGAAGGGGTTATTCATGAGATAAATACGTTGACTTTTACTTCCTTGAGTCAGGTTCAAGATTTTGCGTTTATTGGTACCTTGTTTGCGAATAATTTTCGCTCTTCTCTGAAAATCCAAGTACTGAACAAACTGCACATCGAGCGAGATTGGACTATATCCACTCTGAGCCATGGTTGTGTTTTGAGGTCTGATTGTTGATCCAGCAGTTGCAAAATTAGCTCCATGGCTGAAGTTGGAACCCAGTGAATCAAGATATGGGCTTAGATAAGGTAATCCCAATCTCTCAGCTGACACAGAAATTCACTAATAGTAAATCAACGTAACAACCGATGAGATTTTAACTTCTTCTTAAAGTACACTCCTAGAGAACAAACTAACAGTGTTTAATGCAATCACATACAAATTTAAAACAATATAATATTCCAGAAAATGAACATTTTGAGAACTGGTTCCATTTTGCACAACTGATATTTGAGAAAATGCTCGAAGGAAACTGCATATCTTTGCATCGAAATGAACGTACTTATTAAATCAATCAGGAGACGCCCATCTGAATATCTTCCAGCCGGGGTGTGGAAAAAGGTTTCTCCATTGGGAGGCGGAGCTTGGCCAAAGGCCGCCGACAGACCTCCGGTATCCGAATTCGAGTCGCCGAAGTTGAAAATGGCTGGAAAGTTGCAATTGTTCAAACAAAATACAGGATTCAGCAGCAATGTCACTAGAATTACAAGGCCAATTGCCTGAATTGTCAAAGATTCCATGAATCTGAGTTAGATCTCTTTAGTTGTCTGGTATTTCTTGATAGAATGATTTGCTGGATTGGATTCAGTATTTTGGTTACTGAACTTTTTGAAAGAGGTAGTTGACAAGGCACCTTGAATTTTCCCTCTAATGGCTAACAGGTGAAAAAATTTAAATACCCTTACTAATTCTAAAATAATGGTAGAAATAATCTTATTGAAAACAATATTTTACAGTTCCAAAAATTTAAAATACATATGTTTAGTTTATGATTTATCTAAAATAATAAAATTTAATATAAACTTAATAAGTATATAAAATAATTTATTTATGATTTTTTCAAGAACCCAATACTTTAGCATTTAGAATGACTTGATATTCAAAAGGTATTACATATTGTCACTTCACAACATTTTAATATTAATGAAAATCAATTTTAAATACTGGATAATTAAGAAAGAAAATTTATAGTAAAATAAGTTAGGCTGTGTCTGATTCTGATTTTTTGCAGATTAAAATTACAAAATTGACTGTTACCTTATCCATGAGGGTCCCACATGAGAAAGAGGCAGTCAACTATTATGGATGGAACCCGTGACAACGGTCAGATAATGGCTAAAAATCAAATAAAAAATTAGAAACGGACATAGCCTTAATACACAAAAATTAATACAAATAATTTTAATATGGTTAGGGCCATCCAACGTCTATAATTTCAATCATGGGGACTTTAAAAGCCAATAAGAAAGAGTTGTAAATATGGATCCCGCTAAGATAATTCAACAATGAATACAACCTATTGAAAAAAGTGAAGGGCTCGAGAAGTTCACATCTAAGGCACTTGAATGTATGGTCGATGAGAATCCATGCAATGATTATCACGGGCATATCCAGAATTATAGTTCAGTGAGAGCGAAACATAATTACATAAAAATTACGAGTTAAAATTATGTAGACTTTTTTTTTCAATGTCAAAAATTAAGGGTTCAGTGGCGGCATTGGATCTGCCCCGATAATGACATTGAAACATTGAGAAGTGATTTACAATTGTCCTAGGACCACATTTGCGCTCTGGATGCCAGGAAGAATAAGGTCCTCCTAGAAGAATAACAAGAACTCAGAGCGGCCCACTTTTATTATGTTTAACTTTGTGTATGTATTTATAAAATATTCTATATTTAACTTTGAAATGTTGTATATGTGAAAGTTGTCAATGTATAAACTTTATTCAGAAGTATTGCCTGCATAAATATTTGTAAATAAATTTACTATATTATTACTTAACTATTAGTTAATGTTTGTGCTAAATAATGATTATTAAGTCATAAAAATTTATATTAATGCATATTAAATAATTTATCAATAAATTTATTGTATAATCAATCTGCTTTATCTGATTATGAAAGACAAGATTCTTGCACAACGTATAGCCGCACTATAATTGTATTTTGAAGGAAACTTAACACATTGAACATTCCTTACGCCACACTGCTTCCTTTATTGTCACATAATATGTGATCCGCAACTATCCACAGTTGCGGATAGTGCCCTATGTGGTGCAATTAGGACTTCATCCACGCATAAGTTTTATTTTCTTCTCTACAATGTTTGAACGCGGAATTAATATTCACATTTCTCTTCCAGTACCTTAAGAGCCATTTTTATGCCTCTCGATGTTTTAACCCATGGACTAGACACACATCCAGGGGCGAACCTACATGAGGCCCAGTGAGGGCCGCCGCCCCCACTCAATTTTAAAATTTTTCGATTTTTCTTTAAATTTTCAGATTTTTTTTAGTTTTTTTTTGTCCAGATTTTTTTAGGTTTTCAGATTTTTTCCAAGATTTTTTGGTTTCGCCCCTACTGAACTTCCTTCTTGAATCCGCATAGCAAATCTCTCAAGTGTATATGGATTTTCTTTAGAACTAAGACAAATTTCGCTCTATCTTTATAACAATATCCATTCCTAAGATCTTATTTCATTAACTTTAATTTAAGATTACCTTTTCAGAAATATCAAAATTTGAGAATATTTTCAAAGTTCAAGTCATAATTAAATATTAATTTCAATTAAAGGATAATTGAGATTTATCTCTATATCCTCATATTCCTCATCCTAAACAACTAGACAATTACAAACACCATTTTTAGTTCCCTGTAAATAAGGAAACACGAAATGTTGGGATACTTGCCGATCACGACAGAAATCGTTAATTAACAATTATCGGTCGCAACCTTCATTGATTATTCCTCTCGTAAGAATATTCTTCTTGTCAAATAAATATTGTTGTCGAGTTTGAGTATATTTGTTCTTTATTGTGACTTTATATATATGTTATTCGTGATAATTGTTATGAGTTTCGAATTTTAATCACGTATGTAGTTCATATTAATCTTTGATTATGACGTTCAGTGACTCTATTTATCTTACACAATATAATTAGTGTACCTTCATCACGTGCATAGAATAGTGTCTTTTATGACTTTGAAAAAAAAAAATATGGAAGAATGTGACCATACGAGAGTGTTAGGTGACTCCTAATAATATTCAATGTGGCTAGTTATATGTGACATGTGATAACTATGGTTTGATAACATGTTTAGAAAGTGTGAAAGTTGTTTAACAACAATAAACTATTTTTGTTTAAAAGTTGTGTCTTATTAACATTAACCTAAATTTTGACATCTTGTAATTTGCACATGTGACCTACCTTAGTGAAGAGGGTGAGGTTTGTGAAGTCATTCGCTACTGGTATGCGACAAAGAGGAAATGTGGTGAAGGTGTTGAATGAAACGAGGGGTTTGTTTCTCCATCTTAAAAAATTAATACAATAAAAGGAGTTAATTAAATCACTGCTCACTAACATGTAGCACTTATTATTACTTGCTCATCCAAAAATAAATGGTTACTGGTTGCTCACTCACTTTTACAAAAAGTAACCCATCCATCACCCGATTGCTTCCATCCACCTATGTGGACAAAAAAATACACGTGGCGGATGAAAATTCGATGTGTCAACTAACTCCGTTAATTATTGCCACCTGGACATTGAATTCACGTTTTTCCCTTCAAATTACCAACACCCATTTCTTTACACCGAGCCCTAATTGTGAACCCATTTCTTCTCCTCCAACAAATTGATTTCTATCAAAATCAAGAAACAATCTCTCCTTCCAAAGCAATCTTCACAAGCAAAAAAGGACTCGAAATCGCCCTCAAATTGTAAATGAAGAAGCAAATTTGGAGACAAATTTGGAAGAGCCACAAGATCCACTAATGGCAGGCACTGAAGAAGCAAATTTGGGTGTATGAAGGGACAGTGGAACATGATACGAAGACTCGGATAATGGATTATTTGAACATCCCTGAGAATGAATATGGCCTTGTTTTTAGTGTGAGCCGTGGCTCTGCCTTTAAATTTCTAGCCGAGTCATACACTTTCCACACTAACAAAAGGTTGTTGACCATGTTTGATCATGAGAGCCAGTCGGTAATTGGATGGCTCAAAGTGCTAAAGAGAAAGGTGCTTAGGTTCATAGTGTATGGTTTAAATGGCCTACTCTTAAGCTCTGTTATATTGATCTGAGGAAGCAAATTTCATCAAAAAAGGAGGAAGAAAGATTATGCAGCTGGTCTTTTTGTGTTTTCTGTCCAATCTTTTGGCATGTTGTAAAAAAATGATTCCTTGAATTCAAATTAAGATACCTCAATTGTTGGAAAAGATTCTGTTGCATGTAGGAGCCTCTTTCTGCCGGTTTCTTTAACTATCTTTCAGTTGGAATCTATAATCAATTGGAGCCTATGTTAGTTGGTTAGTTTGAAACTGATTAGATGCTCCATTATGTCTATAAATAGGAGCCTTAGGTAGTGTTATAGAAGTAGCTCTGGTTAGGGAATTCTGTAAAGTCTTATGTCAATTGAATGTAAAGTTTGATTCTTAATAGAGACCGAGGAAGAATTCTCTTCTTGTTCCATATCTTTTTCTTTCTTTCTGGTTTTATATTCTGTTTCTTCATTTCTTCTGTTGTTTTTCACATCTTGTTTCATCTTATTTTCTGTCAATTTTTTGCTGCATTGCTGGTTCTGTGTTCTTTCACAACCATCAACACTAATACACCTACCATTACAACCATTGAGCCAAATTCTTGCGAAGTGGAAATTAACTTGGTGTAATGTTGAACTTGATCAGATGCAGTTAGAATGAGATTTTGTTATTAATTTGTTGTTATGGTAATCATAGCTGAATTCCAAAATACTATTTTCACAAACTAATTATACATTTTGCTTCCTTGTGAAATGGCATTAACCAACATAAAACTAAACATAAATTTAACTAAGATGAACACAAAAGGAACCCATTCAATTTGAAACTGTAAAATACATCAGGTTTCCTTTGATGATTTCACAACCATCAACACTAATACACCTACCATTACAACCATTGAGCTGAAAGAGAACACCACACACATTCCTACACAGTCAATATACGACTTACAAAACCACAAACCTACCAACTACCCTTGACCAAGCCAATAACCAAAGAACAAAAAGTTTCCATACGAGGAAAATTCTTAATGTTTAACATCACTCCATTCTTCTCAGAGCATATACATGCAGCCATTTACCCATCACAACATCTCCACACTGAGCAGAGGCCGATAATAACGAGCAAAGAACAGCTAAATCCAAGCAAAATCCGAAAGCAAACACCATTTCATTTAGAAGCCTAAAACCTTATTTAGTGAACCCATTCTCGATATACCCCGCGATCATTATGGTCCATGCATATTCATTTCTCTCTAGCATTTCATCAAACAACAACCTACCTTTCAACAAACACACAATAATGAAACCACCTCCAAAATGGTCAGTTGATTGATCAAAGATTCCTGTTTCAGGAGGAATATTGTATACTGGAAGCATTATAAATGGGATTGGAGGCCCAGTAGGATAAAATGCAACAAGCCCATTATTATCCATCATCCATTTGATAGTGCAATCCATTTTTCCTGATGATAATCTTCAGCAGTTCAGCCTGACTTGTTGTATGTTCAGACATAATTTTGCCTTTTCCATGGCCAATAATCGGATCAGCAGCAACTATTTTCTTTCCCCATCTTTCATTTGTCGACTTTAGGCTCTTTACTGATGGTCCATCCCAGAAACCACTGCGAGTATCAGAAGTAGTGATGGCAATCGAGCCGAGCGGCTGGCCGCTCGGCTCGTACTGTAGCGATCCACGAGCCGCTCGGGCTCGTCAAAAGACGAGCCCGAGCTCGAGCCGAGCGGACCCGTTCATAGACGAGCCGAGCGCTCGTGGGGCACGAGCCCACGAGCCGGGCTCGTGAAAAACATTAAAAAAAAAACTAAGAAAAACTAAAAAAAAAAAAAAAAAAGTTGACGAGCCACGAGCCGAGCCGGCTCGGCTCGTGGCTCATGAATCACGAGCTCGTGGGCCGAGCCGAGCTCGCCCACAAGCAAACGAGTCGAGCAGAAGCTCAACTCGTTTTGTAACGAGCCACGAGCTCAGCTCGTAGGGCAACGAGCCGAGCTCGTGGGGCAACGAGCCGAGCCGGCTCGGCTCGGCCCATTGCCATCACTAATCAGAAGGGAACCTTGAAGTTGCAGGTCTTTCTTCCCCGTAAGCCTTGCGACCCTCTGATATCTTGCAATGGGAAATTATTACTATCCTGCAAGAATTAATGGTCTGCTTCCACAATCTTATTCATTGGGGAGAAGAAATCGTGTTGGAATTCAAAATTTCTATGAATCTAGGGTTGGGGATGATTTGGGGTGGAGAGAACGCACTGAGGAATGGGGAGAGAGTTTGGGGAGAAGAAATTGGAAAAGATACACGATTTAAATTAATAGCCACGTAGTCAATTTTTTACGGTGTTAGTTGCCACGTAATATTTCCGTCTGCCACGTAGAGAGTTGGATGGATGAAAGTGAAACGGGTGATGGATGGATAATTTTTTCGAAAAGTGGGTGAGCATTTAGTAACCATTTATTTTTGGGTGAGCAAGTAGTAACCAAAGCTAAATGTGGGTGATTGATGATTTAATTAACTCCAGTAAAAGATATCATTATTTTCAAAATTAAATTTCAAAATTCGACAAAATTAACTTGATTTTGATTAATATAAAATGAATATTAAAAAAATACTTAAAATAGTTTTTAAATTTGAAATACTTGATTTCTCCATCAAATAAATTTGTATCTGATTTTTTATTATAGAAACTTAAAAACTTCATGTAACTCCCCCCCGCAGCCCCCCAACCCAAATGACTCATCGATTGAGGCCCATCTGAAAAATGAATTAGAATTTGATAGGAGCCCATTCTAAGATTTTTACCAAAACCCTTGACACAAGTTGAACCGAAAAACCAAACACCCCACTGAACAATGAACTCGGTGGCGAAGCGAGCAGTGATCCTCTTGACCCGCCCAAGTGCGTCTCTAGGCTCGGTGAATTGGGAGCTGCAGCAGTGGCGTGCAATCCGAGTGAAAGTTAGGAACAACAACCTGGATCAAGCTCTGACCCTTCTGCAGAGAAAGATGCAGTCGAGCGGGATCGAACGTTTGATAAAGAATGAGCAGACTCACCATATCAAGAACTCGGAGAAGTGTGTGCTGGCCCAAAAGAACTTGGAGCGCAAGATTCGTGGCCAGGACCTCGCGCGGAAGCTTAAAGCCATCCTCGTCAAAAAAGTCAGGTAAATTGAAAAATTAATTAAATTTTTTATTGGGTTATGCTCTGTATTTAGTATATACTGGTATTACATCATATAATGGTAAATGTTTGTCGTGATATGTTTTGGCTATGAATATATGATGAAGCGGTGATGAACTAATGACATTTTCTTCTCCAAGTGAAAGAAATAAACTTTCACTTAAAACATGATCAAAATGATATTGCGTGCTTTTTTTTTTTTTTGGTAATGTGGAAAAAACAGAGATATAGTATAATGGCAACCATTCCAAAGCGAACAATACGTATAGTATAATGGCTTCGGCACAAGGCTTGGGCGCATTTTTTTTTGTAGCAACCCAAGCATAGTGTCCGGCCGTTCTTTTACATATTGTTCAGTTTAGGAGAACTAGAGTTCATCTTACTCCTCACAAATTTCAATTGCATCCCTAGAATTTGAACCTGTGACCTCTGTTTTATAAGTCCAGTTAGTATCAGGATTCACTCTCATGAGTCAAATGTCTTGTGTTCGAATCTTGGGAGACGTGATAGAAATCGTGAGAGGGTAAGAGGACATGTATCCTCCCAAAGCTGACAGTAATGGCCAATCTCAAGTTTTATTTTTATTTGGAAATGAAGAATTGGCAATAGAGACCGTGATTTAATTGGTTTGCTATTTAAGGATTATGTTACTTGTACATAAGGGAATACATAAAATGATTTGGAGGGAAAATATTGGGGATGAAAAAATTGACTATGTTTTAAACTGACAAATGTAATTCCTTATGTAAGCATTTATGAACATGTAGCAAGATCCGATATTTAATGAGTGGGAATCGGAAGGTTTTTTTATATATTCTTAGTAGTACTGCATCAGTAAACACAATTCTTCTTGTATATTATTACGTCTTTTATAAACACAAGGTTAGAATTGAAAATTTGATTATAGGTATTCGTTAGAAAATGTTATAAATACTTGTAAAAGAGAATAGACATGGTGAATGAGCTGTTTATAGTAATTAAATTCCTTGAAATTACAAAGGAGTATGATGTTTAGATTTGTAACATTGACAAGCATATTGGAATGCTGATGTTCAAGAAACTGGAAAAATTGGGACCAATTGAAAATTCTAATATTACAAGATAAGGCTTTTAATAGTGCTAATGTGACTCCAAATGCCAAATGAAGAAGCCTAAGTTTTTCATTTCTATCTGGAACTGAGATTTCGTCCTAAGCAGCTATTAGACACACCCTTGAGGGTTAAGTTAGTTTGTACATTGAATTCTGAGTTAAGTTTCATCACGTGATTCTAGCTTGTCGAATTGTGGAGAGTTCATTTTGCTTATTGAATGGAGATGCCGGGTATGGAAATAGTTAAATTTTGGAAGGTTAAAAATGGAATCCCTTAACACAGCATATATAATTTCTTTTAGATGTTAACGAAAAAGGGACACAAAAGAAAATCACCAAGGTGAGAAGTATACTTGTTGAATCCTGGTGTCCTATAGCAAATGGATGATGAACAATCTCCTTCGTCTAGTAACTAAAGGGGGCTACAATCATCCTAATATTTCATAGTATTGAAATTGTAATATGACATAAAAAAATTTGAAGAAAGCATCTGTGTGTGTGTGTCTGTGTCTGTGTCTGTGTCTGTGTGTTTTCACTCATTTTGGACGTACATGAGGATAAATATGACTAAATGAAATGACTAAAATATAAGATATTAATGACAAATAAGTATGTGGAGTTCAATGATAATGCATTTCAAAACAAAATAATTAATTTCAAGAATTTTTTACTTTTGGCTGCTGCCGCAAGATGAAACCGGTTAGTTTATGACCTATTAGAATCAGGAACTGAATGTCGAGATTTGTATCCTGTAGTCTTTTCCGCCCCCTATAATATCTCTTGAAGAGCCATCAAGACTGACAATTTTATACAAAGGCAGCCTCTCTTGGGAATCATGGCCCAATTTCTACTTCCATTTTGAGCTGAAAAGGATTCAATGAATTTGAAAGAATAGAACAAAAAGCCCTATGAAGTGAATATCTCATGAACAAGGGGGACTTCTCTGCCAACTTAAGATCCTCATGTCGACTTCTGTTTTCTGGTTCTCTGGTTATTCTATCGCATGTCTTGGCTTGTTTATCTTACTCCTAATTAATGTGGCTTTCATAAAATGCTGGCTTGTGAATCTTGACATCCTTGATTCCTTTTCTTGCAGGGGTCTGTAAAAGGAATCAAGAAGGAAATGTTCTCTTCCCAAGTGATTAGCGAAGAGGTTTTATTTGCTGCCGGTGGCTTATTCAGTCTGCTGACGTTTTTTAGAAGAGTAATCTAGAACCAATAGAGCCGAATATGAGGTGTGGTTCTTAAAATGTTCAATTTTTATCTCGATAAAGAACTTCTAGGGCATGCCTGATAAGAAATTGTTGGATTGTGATGCCATTCTCTTTATTGTGGCTGTTTCTTTGTACAAAAGGGTATAATGATCTTTGTGTTCTGAGCCCTAAATAACGATCAAATTCCATGGTGTTCTCTTTATTCTGTATTTTTATTTTCTTTTATTTTTGTTTTATTTTAATAGAAGGGTAAAATGGTCAAAAATTGGGGAAAATGACGTTTTACGCCAAAAATGCGAAAGGTAGGGACGTTATGCGCCAAGAAACGAAACGTAGGGACGTCTTGCACAAAACCCGTCAAAGGTAGGGACGTTTTGCGCCAATTACCCATTTAATAATTATTGCCACCTAAAAATCCTTGTATATCAAAGACAGACGAGTTTTGCTGCACAAACATAATGCTTGACATAGGGGATGATACAACACACACATGTGGGGAATTCGACATTATTTAATTCAGGTTAGGACCCACATGCAATGTGAGTGGTTGGTCAACCCCTATGTCAAGTATTACGTTCATTTAGTTTAATTCAAGATAGTGTTGGAAATTTACTTAATCATGCACAGCAGAAATAAAACAATTTTCAATTCCCAAACGAGGATCTGCAATGTGTTTAGATAGAAACTGTGATGAGAATGATATTTTTAATGAATTCCACAAACTCTTTTGCTTTTTTTTGAACTCCAATGATCACGATCTGCAATCCAAGCTGTCCAATTGTCCAGCCTCTAATGGTGATCCACACAGAGAACAAGAATGACGGTTAGGGTTTTCTTTTCTTGTGCTAGCAAGAATAATTAAAAATTTCATACTGTTTTCAAACCCTAGTAGCCTATTAATATAAGTCCAAATGGGCTCGGCCCATCGTTAAACTTAACCCGATCCAATATTTAATTAATCAAATTAATTAAATCTGGTCCATGAATTAATTGATCCAATTAATTAATTTGGGCCTATTAATAAACAACCAAATTAATTAATTATCCTACACTTGTCAATTAATGAATTGGTAAATTTCATTCTTCTGATTCTCTTTTGTGTGTGACCCATTAGGTTCCTGATCATGATACTTAATGACGTGAATTATTATTTTGATATAATCAAAATCGATAAATTAAAACGCCCCTTTTAATTTATCACTAATTCACTTTCGTTGTCCCAAATTGACATCTAACAATGTGTCATGACAATATATGTGACGGGAAATATCACGTAGTATGACAAAATCAAACTTGTTTGTTTACCGTGAAACTATAATCCCTTCGTCAATATGATCCGATCAATTCTGAGATATGGATATGTGTCAATCTCAATTATCGATCATATCTGTTATCACACTGTTAAGTCAATGTACGTCGAAAACTCTTTTCCGACTTATGAGTTCACCTTGACCAAAGATTTCATTATCAACTTAACTGGATAAAATGTAGATCATAATCTCTTACTATCTAAGAGTGACGAATCCTCTATTGGTCATTCACAACCTTCATATGATTCTTGACATACCCGAACGATGTTGTATTAGCGACCCTTGGCAGAGCAACATGCAACACCACCAAAGTATGACTGTCCTCATATAAGGTACCATGATGACCTCAAGTCAAAGGACCAATTCCACTACCGAACGTTAGAGATTAACCACTAACACTCAGATAGTTATCCATGTGGAATCTCTCAACGGGTCTCCAATGTTTTGTTCTTTAACAAAACATCCAAGTGTTCATTCAAGTGTCACCACACTTTAGCTTGTGAGATCAGCTACTTACTTCACAAGTAAGAATGCCACACGCGATAGTCTATCCGTAATAACGATATCCGTATCTCGTTATTACTTCGACCACGGACGATTTAAGATTCAGTCATATGTAATTTGTATCTCACAATCACAACTCCTTGTGATTAACAAATCACCAAGACTTGAATCTACGGATTCTATTATTTAATTTATTAGAATATTAATTCAATTAAATAATAGATATTGCCATACATATGTATTGATTATATATATATTCAATGTGTTTATCTCCAAAGTTGATTGAACCTAGGGCATAATACTTACAAACTTCCACTTGCACTAGATCCAATTACTTATGTATCTTATACCATAAGAGTCTACATGACGATCATGTTTATGTTGCGACAACTCTTTGTCAATGGATCTGCAATTTAATAACTTGTGGGAATTCGTTCTTTATTTACGTCATTTCATTGTATTATCTTTCCAATGAGATAACACTGCCTTAACATATGTTTAGATCATTGATGAGACCTTTGTTCCTTCGCTTGCACGATGGCTCCATTGTTATCACAATCCATAAGCGTATGATCAACAATATTAGGAACTACTCCAAGTTCATTAATGAACTTCCTGATCCAGATCACAACTTTTGTTGTTTTCTAAAGCAATGATGTATAAGGCTTCTATTGTTGAATCAACGGTTATTTTAGATTTGGAACATTTCCAACACACTCCTTAAGAGTAAACGAATGTCTTATTTGAGATATACTATTATTCTAGTCTGACTAGAAGTTAGCATTAGTGTATCCATGAACTATCAGTTCATTTTCTCCATATAAAATCTTCTCGAGATTTTATCTATATAGATTGGGATGAGTTAAGCAATCTTCTAGATCTATCTTTATAGATCAACTTGCTTTTATCATATCTATCACAAAGAAATTATTTGACAACCATAATTTCAACAATTGAAATATAGAGACGTCGTTTCCTATAATATGTCTCATACATATAATATCAGGAATGCGACAATGCTCCCACTATCTTCTTGTAAACGCACAATTCATCTTCATTTTTGATAAAATCAAACATTTTGATTTTTTGCATCAAATCGAATATTCCAGCTCCAAGAGGCTTGTTTCAATCTATATTGACATTTTCTTGTAAACTCATTTACAACCTATGGGTTCTAATCCATTAGGCAAGTCGACCAAGGTCAAACCTTGGTTACATACAACAAGTCCATCTCTTTAAGTCAACACTTGACTTTATTTCTGCGTAATTAGTAAGTTCATTATCATTGATTAGTAATCATGAATTCGTACCTTCTAGGAGGTCAAATGATTCTACAAGATTTACACGGAGCTAACGTGTCCTCAGAAGTCTCCACTTCCTGATCAAGAGTATGTCCCTCAACAGGTGTGGGATAAGACTCAGGTTCATCTATTCGATCAATTATATCCGTGAAATCTTGAACTCCTTCAAGATTTATTCTGCTCCCACCGTCTCTCTTAGAATAAACATTTTATCTAAGAGTATGACATGTCTTGAGATGAACATCTTCTTCTCAACGAGATTATAGAATTGATATTCAATTATCTCTTAGATATCCACAAATATATATTTATCGGATTTAGTCTTAAACCTATCTGATTCAGTACGCTTCACATAAGCGTCACAACCCAAACTTTCATATAAGATATGTTGGGCCATTCCATAACTCGTATGGAGTTTTTATCAACAAATTTAGATGAGACACAATTTAGTGCGCAGCACGTATCAATCAGTGCATGACTTCAAAACGATTTTTGAATGTTTGCATGGCTGTTCTTAATTGCACTATATCTAATAGTGTACGATTCCTCATTTCAGATGCACCATTATGTTGCAATGTATGTGGAGGAATCCACTGTGTGAGAATCTCATTCTCTTTTGGATAATCTAAAATTCTTCCTTTTAGATATTCTCCACATCAATCAAATCTTAGTGTGAGAATATATTTACCTATTTGTTTATCAACTTTTGGTTTGAATCCCTTGGACATTTCAAGAGTTTCATGTTTGAATCTCATCAAATATACGTGATCATTTCTGAAATGGTCATTAGTAAATGTGATGAGATAAGATAAAGTCCACATACATCACTATGTATTAGACCTAGTAATTGTGTAGATCTTTCTCCTTTTCATGTAAAATGAGGATTGGTCACTGTGCCTAACAGGCATGATTCGCATTTGTTAAATGATTCAAAATCATTTGACCCAAATATACATCTCCATGTAAGTTTGGAATTGCATTCTTATTTATGTGACCAAATCCACAATGCCAGATATAGGTGTTATTTAGATTATCATTTTTATGCCTTTCAATTTCTATTCTCATTATAGAATACTCAATGTTTAGAATATAAATGTCATTTTGTAATCTACCATAACCATTAAGATCTTATCAAGATAAAAAGGAACAACAATTGTCCTTAATATTAAAATAATTCACGTCAAAACATGAAATTTATTTAATGCTCTTGGTAATGGTGAGGACAAAATTAACATTTCTCTAATTCTAATATCGAGCCTAAAGGCAATGGCGAGAAATATGCTTCTACAGGTAATGTAACAACTTTTGCTCATTTTCAACGTGTAGGTCAACTTCTCCATTCTGCAGCGATCTACTTTTATTTAGTTTCTGCATATTTATATAAATATGATATCTATATCTAGTATCTAATACCCATGAAACTAATGAAGTAGATTTAAACTTTGCAATTTCATTTTCAATGACCCATCATTCCAAAATGATAATAAGGATCATCAGATTTGGTATTGTCCTTATTCGCTTTAACTGTCTTAGTCATCTTAGTTGCTTTCCTAAAGCATCCTTTAGACTCCGCTATAGGAATCTATGACTAAGATTTGTCCACTATAAACACAGATGTTGGACTTAACAATTTTAAGCATGTTCAGCAACTCAATGAGTGTGCTCTGAGTTTATTCATGTTAAATTCATAATTAGTTATGAATAACTCTCTGACAGAGATTGCAGAACCAAGTCTATACTTAGTTCATTATTCATGACTGAACGCAATCAAGACAACTTCTCAAAGTAGTCAGCATCTTCAGCACACGAGCACTGACTGAAGATTCTTCTGCCATTATGCACCGGTCTAATTGTTAGGAAATATCATATCTTTCCACATGTGATTGTTCATCATTCAATACATTGAGATGAAAAATCATGTGTTAGCATCTATACTTTTATGTTGCTTTGTAACTCAGGTGACATAGTTGCAAACATCACACATGTTGCAGTACTATCATCATCATTGTGTTTATTATAGTAGCCACTTCTTCCTTTGTCGAGTCATCATCAAGTATCTCTGGAAAGGGCTATTCAAGGATACAACCAATTTTTCATGCCTGAGAACAATTCTCAGATTGCGGAGTCAATCAAGAAAATTTATTTTGGTTGTTGGCATACAATATGCCTCTCAAATATATGTGGTTACTCATGATTCAATAAATGTAAACGACGAAAAATAAAGAAATAATATATATAATGCATGAATTAATTTAACATGGTCTTCTATTAAATTAAATTTGCTCCCACTGTTTAACTCAAATTTATGACCCTCTCACATAAATTTATGGAATCCGTACTTGATTCCCAGTGGGCTAGGATCCCATTTGTTATATTAAAACCTTGAGTGTACTCAACAAGCCCTAATAAAATATTTGGGTAGATACTATTATCAATTGTATCTCCATACAACTCTCAGATCATTAAACTGACAACTCTTTGTCTTCACACATCTTATGTGTTAGCTTAACATGCCTCTAAGAATTATCTCCTTGAGTGTACTCAACAAGAGATAAATATTAGTTAAGTCAAACCCATCATTCAAAAATATTTAATATTTCATAGTGTCAAACATATCCCTAATAGACCAGTCTTGAGTGTACTCAATAAGTTACGATCGATTTAGGACTCTCGTTTTTCACTATAATGAAGGAAGACGAATATAAATATGACTTAATATTTTAACATGCCTCTAAAATTTATCTTCTTGAGTGTACTCAACAAAAGATAAATATTAGTTAAATCAAATCCATCATCCAGAAATATCTAATATTTCATAGTGTCAAACATATCCTTAATGGACCAGCTTTGAGTGTACTCAACAAGCTGAGATCAATTTAGAGCTTTCGTTTTTCACTATAATGATGGAAGGCGAACAACAAAATGACTTAATATTTTTAACGAGGGATTTTTGCATGCAAAGGTCTCATCGTAATAATTATACATCTAGCATGCAAATAAATATACATATAATAGTGTGGACGATTATGGACTTATACTATCTAGTCTTCTCGAGCCATAAGGAATACTAGTCGGTCAGTTCCTAGGGGGTATAGCATTGATTCATACAATGCTCCATCTCTATGGTCTCCTCCTCTTCTTGTATCTTCAATTAGTCCAACTGCAACTTGTATCCTATACTAGTTGGCATGCATGTCTAAATAATATTGGACGCGCGGCCCATAACAATAACAATAGTAACGGACTCGCAGGTCCAAAATAAATTAGAGCTCGCAGGCCACATAAAACAACAAGAATAAAACCAACCATTCAACACATCCATATGGTCAAATCCATAATCATCCACTAATAAAACATTCATCATATAAATGCATTCCTATATAATATCTAATATTATATGCAAACATGTTTCAAGTTTCTAACAATTAAAGTCGTCTAAACTAATTTAGACAAATGAATCAGAACAATTAAATAATTAATTAATCAAATTAATTAATTAATTTAATTAGCGGACTTATTTAATTAAAATCAAATTTCAATTAAATATCATATTAGAGTTCAACTCTAATTCTACAATTATAGGGCATGACTATTTAATTAAATACCAAATTAGAGTCCAACTCTAATTCCAATAAAATTTTAGGGTAAGACAATTTAATTAAAATCAAATTTTAATTAAATGTCAAATTAAAGTCCAACTCTAATTATATTTAAATTAATATGGTTGAATTTAATTAAAATCAAATTTTAATTAAATACAAAATAAGAGTCAAACTCTAATTCCAAGATATTAGGGTGAACTTATTTAATTAAAATCAAATTTTAATTAAATATCAAATTAGAGTCCAACTCTAATTTCAAGAAAGATTTTAGGGTGAGACAATTTAATTAAAATCAAATTTCAATTAAATGTCAAATCAGAGTTCAACTCTAACTTCAACAACATACTATGGTGGATGATTTAATTAAAATCAAATTTTAATTAAATATTAAATTAAAGTCCAACTCTAATTTAAAATGAATTAACATTTTAATTTAGGATAAAACACCTAAATAAAATAAAATTCAATTTATAGTCAATGTTTAATATTTAAGTTAAAATCCAATTTTAACGAAAATATAAAAATCGTTAATTTTTAAATAAAATTTTAAACGGGTCAATATTGAAATTTTAGGTCAAACCTATTTGAAAATCAAATTTAAAACCATTTTAAAATTTAAATTCAAAACTCAATTTGAAAATTGCGAAGTTGACCCCTGATTTAAAATTACAAACAGTGCCTTCAATAAACTTAATAGCATGACAGGTCCCCCTTTTTAAAATTTGCAAACTGATCCTTAAATTATAATTGCATGCGGGGGCCTGCAATTTCAGAAATTGCACAAGAAGCCCCCGCCTCCACCTCTCACCCAGTTCCTTAAAAATGCTAAAACCCTAACAAATCCCTAAGCCTTCACTCCGGGCGGCGCTTCTTTCACTGGCGAGTTTCGGTCTCGCACTTTAGCGGCGACAGAAAACGTCGTGTCACGCTCATTGTTGTCAGAGTTGTAGCTGGCGGCGCGCATCGCATCATCGCAGCGTCGCTACGCACGATGCAGCCGCGTGCAGCAATAAGGGCTGCCACTGATGTTGCCGGTGGCAGCCGACGGTCAGCCGCTGCTGCACTTCTGCCGCCCTCGCCGGTGGCGTAAGTTGCTACCGGCGAGTTTTTTTTTTTGTTCAGATCCAATTATTATTATTTTTTTAAAATAAGAAAATCAAATTTTCTTAATTGCTAGAAACATGAAAAATATCAACAATCAACTTTTTAATTGTTCTGTAATCGAAACAATTTCTATCAAACACAAAGTAGGCTCTGATACCACTGTTGGGAATTTACTTAATCATGCACAGCGGAAATAAAACAATTTTCAATTCCCAAACGAGGATCTGCAATGTGTTTAGATAGAAACTGTGATGAGAATGATACCTTTGATGAATTCCACAAACTCTTTTACTTTTTCTTGAACTCCAATGATCACAATCTGCAATCCAAGCTGTCTAATTGTCCAGCCTCCAATGGTGATCCACACAGAGAACAAGAATGACGGTTAGGGTTTTCTTTTCTTGTGCTAGCAAGCATAATTAAAAATTTCATACTGTTTTCAAACCCTAGTAGCCTATTAATATAAGTCCAAATGGGCTTGACCCATTTGTTAAACTTAACCTGGTCCAATATTTAATTAATCAAATTAATTAAATCTGGTCCATGAATTAATTAATCCAATTAATTAATTCGGGCCTATTAATAAACAGCTCAATTAATTAATTATCCAACATTTGTCAATTAATTAATTGGTCTTATTCGTCTGATTCTCTTTTGTGTGTGACCCATTAGGTTCCCGATCACGATGCCTAACGACGTGAATTATTATTTTGATCTAATCAAAATCAATGTACGTCGAAAACTCTTTTCCGACTTATGAGTTCACCTTGACCAAATATTTCATTATCAACTTAACTGGATAAAATGTAGATCATAATCTCTTACTATCTAAGAGTGACGAATCCTCTATTGGTCATTCACAACCTTCATATGATTCTTGACATACCCGAACGATGTTGTATTAGCGACCCTTGGCAGAGCAACATGCAACACCACCAAAGTATGACTGTCCTCATATAAGGTACCATGATGACCTCAAGTCAAAGGACCAATTCCACTACCGAACGTTAGAGATTAACCACTAACACTCAGATAGTTATCCATGTGGAATCTCTCAGCGGGTCTCCAATGTTTTGATCCAAGTGTTCATTCAAGTGTCACCACACTTTAGCTTGTGAGATCAGCTATTTACTTCACAAGTAAGAATGCCACACGCGATAGTCTATCCGTAATAACGATATCCGTATCTCGTTATTACTTCGACCACGGACGATTTAAGATTCAATCATATGTAATTTGTATCTCACAATCACAACTCCTTGTGATTAACAAATCACCAAGACTTGAATCTACGGATTCTATTATTTAATTTATTAGAATATTAATTCAATTAAATAATAGATATTGCCATACATATGTATTGATTATATATATATTCAAAGTGTTTATCTCCAAAGTTGATTGGATTTAGGGCATAACACTTACAGATATAATCATTCAAACGCAACAAGCAACAATATCCAATCAAAACTATCTCAAAAATAAAATAAAATAAAATGTAAAAAACCAATAATGGAAAGATTCCATTAAAATTTGTAATTGTTCATATAGCGATTTCTCCCACCCTGATTGATAGTATTTCTCATTATATTTCATCACCTCCTGTACAGGTGGAAAATAGAATTTCCTTTGCCTTTCAGAAGAGTCTTGAGACCAACAGAAAGTTTTATTCGTTCAGTGGATAAATAATTTCCACGTGAGAGCATTTAGTTGATGCAATGCAATCACTATAAAAAATGCGGCTTTAGAGACGTAATCAGTCGTTGGTAAATATCTCATGAAAATGATGACTTTTCTACCAACTTAGATCCTTGTGATTTCTGGTTCTCTAATTATTCTATCGCGAGTCTTAACTGATTTTGTTTATCTTGAAACTCCCATATTTTTGCTTTATAAAACCCAACTTATGAATCTCAACACCCTTGATTCCTTTGCTTGCAGGGGTTTGTAAAAGTAATCGAGAAGGAATTGTTCTCTTCTCAAGTGATCAGCGAAGGGGGCTTTTATTTGTTACCGATGGTTTATGCAGTAGCAGTACGCTGTCTTTTTTGTAGAAGAGTATTCTATAAGCAGTAGAGCCTGTGATAATGTGCGGTTCTTTTTACCTCGGTAAAAACTTCTAGTGCATGCCCCATATGTGGGTATGTAGTACTCAACAGGAAAAGAAATTACATGAACAAAATTTTAATTTATTTTCGTTCTTAATACTATCCGAGACTATTCAATCATTCCTACAAAACATGCTATAATAGGCACAAACTTTGATACCTACGTTTCTGATTTTCGATTTTCATTCAGTTCTTAATTTTTATTTATTTATTTTTTTGTTGGAGTATTTACCTTTGGTAGCTCGTATGCAGAAAAAACACAGTGTGCAAATGCCAGCACTGAATGAACACCATTTTACCACTGTCACTGATACTATATAAAATATTTTGCTAGTTGGCTATATTTAGTACATCGATAAAATTGTAACTTATTTGTCTTTTTGATGTCACGTAGTACTGCTGTACATGTCAAATAAGTCAATAATGCCTTATCTTAAGCTTTTTCTAGACTAAGCTAAATCATAGGAAGATGAGAAATCCTATTCATGCCTTTTGTTCTTCATAGTGATCTTCTCTAACAAGAAAAACTATGGCGTTGATGCGTCTCATTCCTCATCTTCTTATCGAATTAATGGTCACGACATATAACCACAAATAACTTGAGAGAATCTTCATTTCTTGAGAGTTTTTTTGTTGCTCACCGAAAGAGAGGAATGGAACAAAAGAAAAAGGGAGATTCTTCATGGACAGGCTTCCAAGGCATTAAACTGCACTATCGGTGCATATTATTTCTTAGTGGTGATAAACAATGGTTCTTGCATTGCTATAGATGCTTACCTATGAAGAAATCCTTTTAAAGCGCCATCTTTCTATGGTAAAGATGTTGGAAAAATTGGTGACAATAAACGGTTAACTTTTGAGATTGAATTTACACTATGGACTTCTATATTCTTGGATAAAGATTGAATTCGTAGAACAAAATAATAATAAAAAATGTATTATTTTTCGTCACTTCGACTACTGCATCTAGACTCCAAGAACCTCCAAAATAGGTGACACTACACTAGTGCTAAACACTCATAGCTATTGGTACAATAGTATTATTCGAGGGAAAAAAAAAAGAAAAAAAAAACTTTCATCTTTCTCTATTTCAGTTCAATTCACCAAAACTCCCCACTTAGTTCATGTTCGGTCTCCATTAAAATTTAATTTTAGAGAAAAAATATTTTGTAAAAGTAATTTTCTTAAAAAATGTGTTATTAAAAAATAATAATTTTTTTTGGATTCATGTGTAATATTATTTTATTGGAGAATGTGTGGTTAAAAAAAATGCATTTTACCTCAAATGGAGCGAAACAGGAAATTACATAATTCCAGGTATTTCAACTTCAGTGTGCAAAAATCAGGTGAGAAGATTTTTTAATCAAAATTCAGGTATTGAATTAAAAATTAAATATTATATTCACCATACCTAATCCTAAATCCCAAATCATTTTTCTTCTACCTCTCCTTCTCTCCTCGTCTCTCTCTACCCTCTCCATTTTCATCTACCCTTACATCGTTGTCGCCATTAAGGAGCTCCCACCCCGGAAGGTCGAGCAGTGGCATCATCACTGTTGTGCCCACCCTCGCAGCCGGTGATGTGAGCGCCGACGCGGCATCGCCCTCGCTGCTGCTAGAGTTCGATAGGAGCACCCGTCGTTGGAGACACCTCCAAACCCCACTACGAGGCCCTTTGATGTGAGATTATCGCAACGGCATCGTCGCTGCTGTGCTTCGCCCTCACAGCTGGCTATGTGAGCGTCGACAGCGGCATCGCCCTCGCCGCTGCTATAGTTAGGTAGGGGCTCTATGGGAACCTACTTCTTTTGTGGTGGTGACAGCGGTGTGTGCGATGTATAGTGGGTGTTGTGAGGTGCTGTGGGGTGTTGTTTTGGCGATGTTGCGGTGGTGTTGCTGGTGGTAGTGACTGGTGGCCTGTAGCTGCATTTCAGTCTGTACCACGGTTGTTGCTGGACATATTTGCTTGCGGTGGTGGTGGCACTGTCGGTGTGCGGTGGTATTTGATCAGATGTGGTGTGTGGTGGGTTGACAATGGTGGTGGCAGTCGACGGTGGTGCAGGTGGACGATCTGGCGGATTTGGTGATTTTGGTTTTGTGACAAAATATAATCTGTGACATTAAATTTCGGTAATCTGTGACTAAAAATATAATCCGTGACCAACCATTTTGTTATCTATGACCTAAAAATTATATAATCTGTGATCGTGAAAAAATCTACGACCAACTAATTTGGAAATCTGTGACTGTGTGACCTATAAATTTTGATCTGTGACCAACTAATTTTGAAATCTATGACCAACGAATTAATTGTGACCTACAAAATTTTTGAACTATGATCGTAAAATAATTTGTGACGTATAAAAATAATTATTTATGACTGAAAAATAATATGTGACCATATTGTATAAATTGTCGAAATCGGAGCAGTCGTCGAAATAAAGTTGCTGCGGAACGGTCACTGGAATAGTCGTCGGAATAATTGCTCGAATCTGAGCAGTCGCCCGAATGATTGCCGGAGAAAGTGGTGGCCGGAACGATCGCCAAAATAGTCCCCGAAACGATATGGATGATGACGGTGGGATAAGTTAATTATATTATATTAGAATTAAATATTTAATAAATTTATTTAATAATTAATTAATAAAAATATTTTTAATAATAAATAAATACCTGAATTTTACATTTTGAAACTTGACACCTGAAAATTGAATTGTGTCAAAGTTAACACTTGACTTTTGAATTTTTCCCTATCCAAGTTCTTCTTTGTTTTGAATCGGGTCGGCCCGCAAGGTCCACTTCAAAACGGGGAATTTGACCAAATAGCTGGGTTCAATGAAGAAATTGGACAAAAGGCTTTTGACCCATGTTTTATATAAAAAAAAAGAAGACTATAATAAAATGACAAAATTACCCTTCACCTATTAACTCAAAATTCACCGTCGAATTCCCTAATTTCACCACGGTAAAACCTTTCTCCAGTTTTTGAAATCTCCCGGCTTCCTTCTTCAACCTCCAAACTGCCTCTAAACTATCCCCAAATCGAGGACCACTCGAAGAGCCCAACCCAAGCGTGATTAAGCAACAGCCATTTGATTTCAGAAGTTTTAGCAAGAAGTTCGAGCAAGGAGTCATTGGAAGGAGGTAAATTCGAACGCTTGTATTTTACCTTTTTTTCGCAGCCATACTTGTAGTGCGAAGATGATTATTGTGGTTTGGTATGATTTCTGTGGGTTGTTGCATACAAATATTAGATATGTGCATTTGAAATGTTTCCCTGCATATGGTATGTTTTTCTCACTGGAGGTACAATGTGATAAATTTTTTAATCTCTGGAATTATGGGACAAAATAGAATTTCATGGTGCAAAAGTTCTACAAATTTTCTAATGTTATATGTATTATGAGTTTTTTTGTTTTTTTGGGTGCAAGGTTAACATTTCCTTTTAACTCCAAATGTGTGTTTCTCAAAATGTTATATTGTGCATTTGTTTACTATAAAATATGCTATTGATTAGATTTACTCAAGTCTAATAGCAATTGAAGCAGAGTTTGGTCATGCTGTGCAAATCTTGTGGAAGTTGATTTCAGATAATGGATATCTTCTGATCCAACTCATGTGGGTTTACAGTTTACTTAAGAGATATTGAGAGTTTTCAGTTAATTTGAAGTTTGGGAAAGAATGATCTGAAATCTATAAACTTGTTGGAGGTGCTTCTGCATTACTTTGTCTGATTTTGCATGGTTTTATACTTTTCTTTTCTTCCTAGTTCATCTCCCTTCATGCCCATTTCTGGTGTCCCAACCACTGGACTAGATAATGAGGTCACATACACCACACACCCACCCCACCTCAGTATCAATTGATCTGCTATAAACATGAATATTAATATCCCCAATCCCAGGGTAAAAGAAATAGGAGGAAGCCATAGTCCATCACGCAAACTTTGTGGCTGCTAAAAACCAATAATTTCAAGGCCACACAATAGTTTTAGTCTGTCCGTACTTAAAGTGTGCAATAGACTCCAACATTACAGATCATTTCTCAAACATATAGAATCCAGGTTTCATTCATAGTATCCAAATTTCATCAAAACGAGAAAATTCATCTATGACCGATTTTGAGATGGAATTCTTTCGGATCCATGCCTCTGGCGGAAACTCCCAGATCTGATTCCAGAATCAGATCCACTGGGTTTGTTCTATGTATATATGTGAACAAATAAACTCTGAACATAGATATATTGCTTTGAGAAATAAGATTCCTAACTCAATTATTGTTTTGCCTTTTTGGTTGCAGGAAAAAATGGATGGTGAAGATATAGTGAACGCGAAGATAAGTAACAGGTGTAGAATAAAATTGGTTGATGAAGTATTCTACAGCTTGGATGACTTACATCAAGACTTATTCACACACTCATGCTTTGGACATTTGTTGAACTTGAGGGAGATAAAACTTACTTCACAATTGGTCCACCAGTTAATTCTGAGGTCGGTAAGTACCTTAAAAGAAAATGAAGCGTGGATTAAAATTGGAGACAAGCTTGCAATATTTGGATTGCAAGAGTTCACATTGGTGACTGGGTTTAAAGCTGGGGACATGGAGGACGAGGATCCGACGCTCGGGCATAATTGTAGACTCATGAAAGAACGTTTCAAGCGTAGCAACGGCAGAGTAAAGAGAGGTTTATTGTTAGATGTTTTCAAACGTTGCAAGAATAAGAGCGATAAATATAAGTTGGGCCTCCTCGTTATATTGGTTTATGTAATTTTGTCAACAGAGGAGAATACGTATATTAACCCGTGGTGGTTTTATTTGGTGGATGATGTTGATAGATTTAACAACTATTCATGGGGGAAAATGTCATATGAATACACTACTAGGGTGTTCAGGCGTAACTTGGGAGAAACGTTGAAGAACTATACAAGTTCTCAGCGATATCCGTATTCTTTGCATGGATTTCCCCTTGCAATCATGGTAATATTTTCAATCACTATTTTTTACATTACAGTTTTTTAATTATATTTCTGAAAATTAAATTTTTTATTGTACAGATATGGGCGCTTGAAGCAGTTCCCAGTATTGGAAAGAAATTCGGTCGTGTGATGGATGATTCTCGAATTCCAAGAATGATAGGCTGGGAACTGTGCAAGCAACTTCGGGGGGAAATACTTTGCACGTTTTTGGAATCGAAAGATGTGAGTTTTGTTTAGTAAAATCTACATGGCGTATTGAAATTATAACTAAACAACTGACTGAATAATTATACATTATTGTATTTTCAGATTGAGGTACATCGTACCCTAAATCCTACAGATGATGAATTGTTGGAGCCATTTTGGAAAGAATCCGGACCTTTTGTTGATGATACTGATCCTAACTTGGATAATGTCGCGTTTGAGAATGATGGTGGACAAAATACCGAGAGTGATGATGCATCATCAAGAAAAGGTGATCCACAATGTGCTAAGACTTCGGATCTACCATCCGTGTCCAGCCATCGACATTCGGCTAAACCAGCTGGACGACCACCACCCACTTCTTATGATTATGTCATAAACATAATAAAACAAGAACTTAAAGGAGTTGAGGAGAGGCTGCGAAGTGAGATGTTGGAGCACTTTAATCGGGTTGAAAAGAAAATTGATTTGTTTATCCAAACAGTTGGAAGAGGTGGAGTCCAGTCGGAAAGGAGTGGATTTGATTACGGTGCTTATAGTATACATAGTAGGGGAAACGAAGGGACAAGAGTGGAAGAGGAAGAGGTGATTATTGAAGATTGCTCCAAAGAAGAAGTCACGCCGCAAAAACAACACGAGGCTTTTCCTACATATGATGATGGTATATTCTCTCTGTTTCTCTTTGCAATAAGCTAAAAATAATTTTTTTGTTGGGTCCCATTTGTAGGATTTGTGCCAGATCCTGCATCTGCCATAGTTGTGTACCAACAACGGCCTTCATTTAGGATTGGAGATAAATTTCGGACCGAGAAAGCTCGACAAGATGAGGTAAGTGGGAAGACGGTTGGGACGAAAGATGATTCAAACATATTTAACAAAGGTATATATAATTTACATTTCAATATTTCAAATTTCAATATTGTGTGTTAAAATTGATTGAATTGTGTGTTTGATCAATTGTTGTAGGCGATGTTGGAGAGCCTTCGATATCTTCACATGTATGCCCACCTAGTAATGAAATCATTGTGATCGACGATCCAAACTCTGAATTGCCTACAGGAAGGGGGCAACGAGTTAAGAGAAAAGCAGCCGTGCTGCTTTCTCCATACATTAATCTGTTAAAGAGGAGAAAATTTTTGAACGTTCAAGCATATGATCTTTTAAGGGAAGTAGATCCTGCAAAAGTTGAAGACCTCAATAAGTGGTTGGCAAATGCATCGCACAGGTAATTTATTACATTCAACCGGTTAGCACATTGAAGCACATAAGTTTCAATGAGGACGACACAAGTGCCGTTACTGGTTTCAGAACGGCACAAGTGTCGTTTTGCTGCCTGGATGAAATCCTACGATAACGGCACTAGTGCCGTTACTGTCCAGAAAATGACAATTGTGTCGTTCTGCCTGGGAAGATAACATTTACTTGTTTAAATATAACGATAATGAGAGGGACACTTGATGAAATCTTGACTTTCGAAAATAAAAGCAAATTGATGAAAGAAATGTGCAAAACGACACTTGTGCCGTTACTGGTTTCAGAACGGCACAAGTGTCGTTTTGCTGCCTGGATGAAATCCAACGATAACGGCACTAGTACCGTTACTGTCCAGAAAACGACAGTTGTGTCGTTCTGCCTGGGAAGATAACATTTACTTGTTTAAATATAACGATAATGAGAGGGACACTTGATGAAATCTGGACTTTCGAAAATAAAAGCAAATTGATGAAAGAAATGTGCAAAACGACACTTGTGCCGTTACTGGTTTCAGAAAACGACAGTTGTGTCGTTCTGCCTGGGAAGATAACATTTACTTGTTAGCTTATTTTGATATCATGGTTTTCACAGTGATGTAGTAACTTTGGCTATCTGTGAAGTGTGACGAAAATTCTTCGATGACTTATTGATAGACGACGGGTGGCTCATCGATGATGTAAGTAATATCTTTACATCTGTATTATTACTACATAAATAATGCATTCAATTACTCTTGCTATCTCGTACAGCACATCGACTCGGCCTTATACCACATTAGAGAAAGGGCGGTGACATATCCACATATATTTCAGCAAGATTGTGTCATATTGGATTGTTCTTTTTGGCAACTTGTCAAGAAAGCTTACCTAAAAATGGGTACACTGAAGAAGAAAAATGTTAACTACGTATTCGACCAAGAGCTCGTCGATTACGTTGAAGGGACTTCACCAGTGCTTGGTAAACACTGGAATAATTGTAGATTTTTGTATGCTCCTTACTGTGTACCAGGGTCTCACTGGTTTGCACTGAAGATCGATTTGATGGAGCGAACTATTTATATTTATGATAGCTTGCCAAAACATATCCGTGCTGCGCAGTTGGCCGAATGTATGAAGCCTATTCAAGTGGTCGTTCCGTGGTTGATAAAGGCACACGTAGTGCATGACGAAAATTTTAACACCAAGATGTTCCATTATCAGAGGGTTGTTGTTCCTGGACAAACAAATGGGTAAGCTTAGTGTAATTTAACATTTAGCACCGATATCAATGAATTCGTTTGTGTATATCATTTTCATCTGACTTTCTTGTATGTATTATTACTTTGCAGATCTGATTGTGGGCTATTCACTGTGAAATATATAGAATTTTTGCAAGCTCAATTCAGTATGGATTTGGTTCATCCGGAATATATGTCTATGTGGAGGAAGAAATTAGCTGCAGAAATTTTTGCATGGCACTTTAATCCGTAGACTTAGTAAAATGTATTTTGCAATTGTACAGTTTATCATTCTGGAGAATGATTTTGCAATTGTACAGTTTAACATCCTCGAGAATGGTGGTGCAATTGTACAGTTTATATGCATTTAATTTAAATGTTCTCATCTATACATTTTTTGTTAATTTCAATTTAAACGTTCTTATGCCGTCACTCACAAGTTGAAAGCAATGTGCAAAACGACACTTGTGCCTTTATTAATATCAGAACGGTACAAGTGTCTTTTTCCTGCCTGAATGAAATCCAAGGAGAACGGCACTAGTGCCGTTACTGTAAACAAAACAACACTTGTGTCGTTCTGCCTGGAAAGACCTGTACATGTTTAAATATAACGATAGAGACACTTGATGAAAGCTTGGGTTTCGAAAATAAAGGCAAGTGCAATGAAACAAATGAGCAAAACGACAGTTGTGCCGTTATTGGATACAGAACGGCACAAGTGTCGTTTTGCTGCCTGGATGAAATCCATCGAGAACGGCACTAGTGCCGTTACTGGTTTCAAAACGGCACAAGTGTCGTTTTGCTGCCAACAGGAAATCCAATGAGAACGGCACAAGTGCCGTTACTGGATACAGAACGGCACAAGTGTCGTTTTGTTGCCTGGATGAAATCCATTGAGAACGGCACTAGTGCCGTTACTGGATTCAGAACGGCACAAGTGTCGTTTTGCAACCTATATGAAATCCATCGAGAACGGCAATAAAGATAAAATGTATTTGTTGATAATGAGAAAGACACTTGATGAAATATTGAGCGGTGAAAAATAAAAGATAAAAATGAAGCAATTTATAAAACGGAAGAACTGTCTTGTAACGGCACAAGTGTCGTTATGCCTGGAAACACGCGGACAGAGCCCCACGACCCGTCCGTGGCACGATGAACCCGTTATATGTACTCATTTGAGTTGTAGGGTGGACATGCCTCTTATTTTGTGGGGGAGATATGGTCAACGTCTACACCTTGAAACGAAATCAATGTAGACTTGATGGTTTTCACATGTTCAATACCGTAGATTCTACATCAATTCCGCCGTTACACATCTCCTAATCAACACGTCCAGCCTTCATCGAGTTAGGGGGTTCAGTTTTCGAGGGCGTTAGACTCGAAAAGTTGAAAAATATTGAAGAAATCAACAGAACGGCAGAACTGTCTTGTAACGGCACAAGTGTCGTTATGCCTGGAAACACGCGGACAGAGCCCCACGACCCGTCCGAGGCACGATGAACCCGTTATATGTACTCATTTGAGTTGTAGGGTGGACTTGCCTCTTATTTTTTGGTTGAGATATGCTCAACGTCTACACCTTGAAACGAAATCAATGTAGACTTGATGGTTTTCACATGTTCAATACCGTAGATTCTACATCAATTCCACCTTTACACATCTCCTAATCAACACGTCCAGCCTTCATCGAGTTAGGGGGTTCAGTTTTCGAGGGCGTTAGACTCGAAAAGTTGAAAAATATTGAAGAAATCAACAGAACGGCAGAACTGTCTTGTAACGGCACAAGTGTCGTTATGCCTGGAAACACGCGGACAGAGCCCCACGACCCGTCCGTGGCACGATGAACCCGTTATATGTACTCATTTGAGTTGTAGGGTGGACATGCCTCTTATTTTGTGGGGGGGATATGGTCAACGTCTACACCTTGAACCGAAATCAATGTAGACTTGATGGTTTTCACATGTTCAATACCGTAGATTCTACATCAATTCCACCGTTACACATCTCCTAATCAACACGTCCAGCCTTCATCGAGTTAGGGGGTTCAATTTTCGAGGGCGTTAGACTCGAAAAGTTGAAAAATATTGAAGAAATCAACAGAACGGCAGAACTGTCTTGTAACGGCACAAGTGTCGTTCTGCCTGGAAACACGCGGACAGAGCCCCACGACCCGTCCGAGGCACGATGAACTCGTTATATGTACTCATTTGAGTTGTATGGTGGACGTGCTTCTTATTTTGTGTTGGAGATATGCTCAATCCTTAATTGAAGTGACAAACAAAACGACACAACCGCCGTTACTGTTCTTGAAAAAGAGCACAACTGTCGTTCTGAATGGGAAGAGATTATTTATTAGAATGGTATGATGATCTTTATATTTGCAAGTATAATGATAATGTCTACTATAACGGCACAAATGTCGTTATGCTGTGGGAAAAAATTCAACGAGAACGCCACCAGTGTCGTTACTGTCCAGAAAACGACACTTGTGTCGTTGCACTCGAAACACTCGTACGTACGAGCACCATGACGCATTCGAGACACAATATTCAGTTAGATAAACTCATTTGAAAAAGCACAAGCGATGTTTTAGTGTAACAAAAAAGATATATGTGCATCATAACTGCCATTCTGGCTTCATCGAGTCCAAGACAAGGACACAATCACTCGTTCCAATACATTATAAGTAGTTTGCTTTTCAAAACGACAAAAGTAGTACATCGTAGCATAACACCACCATCCCTTTTCAATATTACAAAAGCTGTACATCACAACACCACAAAAGCCTCATATGTGCCATGTTGTCTTCATTGTTCATGTATCTCACTGAGTGGTACACGATTTGTACAAGTGATACGGTTATGCCCAGTTTTCAGACACCTACTACACTTACGAGACTTGCGTATCTCTCCGGCTGATTGTTTCCTTTTTTTTGGTGGACGTCCACTTCCTCTTCGTGTCAACGGTCGTATCACCTTTTTTGATCGAACATTATCGGGAATTTCCCAGTCCGCCTCATTTGGCAGTGGATATATATATTCAGAATAAGCTTGTTTCCAGGAAGAAGTGCTATAAAATGGAGAGCAAAACCTGTAACAGTTATCCCAAACATCCTTCACTATAGCAATTGCATGTGCACGTGGAAATTGGTCCAGATCAAATTCCTTGCATGTGCATGTCCCCCTCTCCAAATGAACAATGAAACTTTCCATTTCATCACTCACTTGCATCTCATCTGGGCTGAGAGCTTTCACCTCGAAGCCTTTTGACTCGTTATACCTATCATACGTCTTCTCCTCCAAAGGCGGGGTGAGGTAGCTCGTACATTTTTCGGCATCAACAGCCTATCATGAAACCATATTTGCATCTTCTCTCTGATATGCTCGATCAAAGCAAGTATAGGAAATTCTTGAGCACTTTTCAACAATGCATTCAATGATTCTGCATTGTTTGTGGTCATACTATTGTACCTGATGCCATTGAAATGTGCTCTTGACCAATACTCCACACCAACATCATCCTCCAAGTACCCTCGAATTTTCTCGTGTAGACTGCATAATGCTTGCATATTGATCTCAAATTTTGGTAAACTATATGCCTCTGCAGTAGCTCTAAACAATGGCATAATATGAATGCGAGGAAATTTGCTCTTCAAGTTATTTTGCAGATGACATACACAATAACCATGATGTGCGTTAGAATAGACGTTGTTAAAACCATTTAATATGCTTGGTGCACGATCAGATATAAAGACTAGCTCGTCTGTGTCGCCTGTTATTTGCCGCAATTTCTGAAAGAACCAAGTCCATGAGTTATTGTTTTCTGAATCTACTATGCCCCACGCAAGTGGGTAAATTTGACGATTTGCATCTTGGCATGTGGCAACAAGTAACGTACCTTGATACTTAGATTTCAAAAATGTTCCATCCACACAAATTACCCGTCGGATTGAAGAGAGGAATCCACGTATTCTTGGTCCTAATGCCATGAAAAAATACATGAAACGTCCATCATTATCAGTTTCAATAAAAGTCAACGTGCCAGGATTTTTTCTCTCCAAAACATGGCAATACAATGGCAACTTCGCATAGCTATCATCAGGGCTACCTCGAACCTCTTTGTAAGCAAATTCTTTGGCCATGTACGCCTTATGATAGTTTATAGTTATGCCAAATTCTCGCCGAATGTCATTGATGATGCTTCTTGGTCTGTACACTATGTTGGCATCCTAATACTTTGGAGCTACATGCTTTCCAATTACCGAATAGGTAGCATGTCTATTATCCCTGCGACAAACACTCATGGAGCAAGTGTGATGACCAGAATATTTTCGTATTTGAAAAATCTCGATTCGACTATCCTCATTGCCGTAAACGCCAGTTGCAACTTTCTCCAACACAAACTACTGTATACACACTCTTATTTGATTTCTTTACTTTGAATTCAAATTGGTACTTCACAGCAAGGAGTTGGATTTTTGATATCAAAGCACTTTTTAGTTGGAAATAATTCATCTTCATGTACATCTTCATTTTCCGGAATCCTAGCCGATGATCTATATGGAATTGAACAGACAACTTCTGTTGAAGTACCAATAATGTCCTCTTGCATGGAGAAATCAACATTGTTTTCATCTCTAAGAGGAGATTCATCTTGGAAAACTTGTTTTTCGGAACTACCTTGAATTATGGTCAAATTATCCCAATCCACATAGTTTCTTTCTATATCATTCCCATAATCGCCATCGTATTGCTCAACTTCATTTCGATTGCTCATATCTCCCTTCTCTATTTCACCATTGGTTTCTACTCCACCATCTCTTTCAAACTCCCTTGCACTATCACACTCATCTGCAACTTTGATTGAAATAGTCACGCAAAGAGGATGCTTTGTACATATAGAAAGAAACCACTTCACTTTCATGTCACAATTAATCCTTTGTGGTGGAACTGAAAACTTAGACATACCAGGGTTAAGAGACATCATCTCAATTTCATATAACTTTGAATCCACGTTAACAAGTTCTTGCATTTTGTTGTACAATTCTATATACGAAATGTTAGTTGGAACATAAAGAATATCCACTTTTTCTTCGCCATTCCCTTCATAACTCCATGTCCATTTGTCTTCTTCAGTCTTTTTAAACTCAACAAAATAACATACTTGTACCCATATCATTTCTACAGAATCCATAGCTGCAAATAAAATAAAAAAGTTAAATAGTTTACTCAAATATATATTAAAGTAATATGAAAATAGCCATCATATTTAAATTATCAAAGTGACCACATTGTATTATCAAGAACGGACAGACCATAATCGATATTGTTTGTATTGTCATTTTACATGGACGATAACGACTGTACTGTCGTTCTACACTACGTAAAACGGCTGGACTGTCGTTCTGAACTACAAATCGTCCAATAGTTGCGGAAATACACCAATAGTAAAAACTAATCAGCTAAAATATCATTTCATACTATATTCAACAATAAAAGGACCAAATGTACATGAGATTTATAAAAATACCATTTTCTTTTCTTCAAATAATGGAGATTTCAATGTAGGTAATGTAGAAGCTAAAATCCTTCTTCAAATGCTCAAAATGTTGGAGAAGATAGGTGAGGTGTAAGAGTTCTTTTCTTGATGGGGATATTTTAGACAATTTGCCATATTTATTTATTATATTTTTTTATTAAGGCCATTTGACCAATAAACATTGACAAATGGTGTTTTTTTCCAACTACTTGATTTGATCAGGTCTTTTAACAAACAATCCCCTTCAAAACCCTTCATTTTCCTACTCCAAGGTTTTGCAGTTTTTCGAGAATTCGAAAAATACCAGGTTTACCGTTTACATTTCAGAGGGTGGAGTGGACTTGGTTTTTGGGTCCCCGAGTCCCCCTTACATCTCCCTCTCTCGCAGTTTTCCCCATAGGTGAAACCATGTATCTCTCTACATACAATTATATATACAAATGTTTAAATACAGATGTTGTTGTATTCATTGATATACAGTACATATCCCAATATTCGTTTCGATGTAAAAATTACAGCTTTCAGCTTCCGATACAGGTGTAGAGCTCAAATGCGTAGCTTTGAGTGGGGTTCTGTTTTTATCTATGTATAAAATTCTTGGCAAACAACGTCTCATATATCGCTCTCGCATCGCGAACTATGTGAAAGCCGGCCTCATTGATAAGGCAATCCAAGTGTTCGATGAAATGTCCAATTCAGATTGCAGGGTCTTTTCCATAGATTACAACAGGTTCCTTGGAGTGTTAATAAAGAACTTGCGTTTTGAGTTAGCTGAACACTATTATAATTCGATGGTTTCAAAAGGGTTCTCTTTGAGTTCCTTTACTTACTCCAGATTCAGCTCCGGGTTGTGTAAAGTTAAGAACTTTGAGCTCATTTGTAGGCTTGTTGAAGATATGGATAGGCTCAACATTGTGCCTGATTTATGGGCTTATAATATTTATTTGAATCTTTTGTGCAGCGAGAATTTAGTGGACAATGCCTTGGAATTATTGAGAGTAATGAGAGAGAAGGGACGTGAGCCAGACATAGTGAGTTATACTATTACAATTAGTGGGTTGTGTAGGGTTAAAAGGCTTGACGAGGCTGTTGAAATGTGGAAAATGATGATTAAAAAGGGTTTTGAACCAGATAATGACGCTTGCAGGGCAATTGTTTTAGGTTTATGTGACAATGGGAAGGTTGATTTGGCATATGAGCTCACTGTGGGGGATATGAAGGGGAAGGTTAAATTTAATGTGATAATTTATAATGTACTTATAGATGGGTTTTGTCAAGCAGGTAGGATTGACAAGGCACAAGCAATCAAGTCATTTATGAGTAGGAATGGATGTGTGCCTGATTTGGTTACTTATAATGTGTTATTGAATTATTTTTGTAATGAGCTAATGTTGGATGAGGCAGAGAATTTAGTAGAAAAGATGGAGAGAAGCAGGACGAAGCCTGACGGTTATAGCTACAATCAGCTTCTAAAGGGTTTATGCAAAGGCAATAGAGTAGACACGGCTTATGTCTTGATGGCCAAAAAGATGGAAGCTAAAGGGTTGGTAGATGTTGTATCCTACAATACAATTATTAGAGCATTTTGCAAGGTGGGCCGTACTGGAAGGGCTTTTAAGCTATTGGAGGAGATGGGGAAGAAGGGAATTGTTCCCGATGTGAAAACATTTACCACCCTCATAAAAGCTTTTCTTAGAGAAGGCAACTCGAAGATAGCCAACGATCTTCTTGAACAGATGACAAAAATGGGTATATCTCCAGATAGTGTATTGTATACTGTCATTATTGATCACCGGTGCAAGATTGGAAGCGTAGAAATGGGTCGCAGTATTTTTCATGATATGGTAGGGCAGGGAATTGCCCCTGATGTAGTGTGCTACAATGCACTCATCAATGGGTTTTGCAAGGCTTTCAGAGTTAGTGAAGCCATGCATCTATATGAGGAAATGCAAAGTACAGGTTTGTATCCAGATGAGTTGACTTTCAAGTTAATCATTGGAGGTCTCATAAAGGAAAATAATTTTTCTTTGGCTTATGACGTCTGGGATCAGATGATGGAGAAGGGATTTACCCTTGACAGAGATATATCTGAGACTCTGATCAATGTCATCCATTCAAAAGATGCATCCTGCGATAACTTTATCAATGGTTTTTATCTCATGGCTCCCTTTCATGCTCCCTTTTTGTGTGAAAAATAGTGCGAGTGCGTTGCCATGACCTCTGTGTATTGTAATCTGCAGTTTAAACCACTGTGCAAATATTGAAATAACTCTACATGCAGGTCTATTTTGTACAGTGACCCGAATCTTTAAAGTGAATTAAAAATTAACAGATTTCTACCTTTAGAGAAATATATCCCATGCTTCAGAGCAGTAAGCAGGAAATTGAGATTTCTGTGAAATTTACAAGTTACAAGTGACACATAAAATAATATGAACACGTAAAGTGACATGTATTGCTGTACTTTTCCTGGAATGGAGTTGTTCATTTACAAGGAACATTTTAAGTGTTTACTCATCTTTTCTTATTAAAATGAATTTAGATTGAAATGCTGCAAAGCCCTCTCAAGATATATTCTCGGTTGATGGCGCACCTCTCAAAATCATGGCATCTTGAGCCACCGCATACTCCTGACTGATTCTAGAAATAATCAAACAGGTTGGGTTTACTTGTCTCCCTCCTCAGTTTTCACCCTTAAAGGTATTCTTGACATTTCCATATTTTGTTTTGCATATATGCCAATTCAAGAATAAACGAAGGATTTACGACTAGATGGTTAAGCTGAATAACATTTCAAGATATAGCCATAGAGCTGTGGCTGTGGAGTCATTTCGAAATCTCAGTCTGCTGTTTATCACCAGAGCCAATATGTCGCCAAAAAAATTACTCCAAGTTTTCTCTTCTTTTTCTGTTTCTATATGACGCATGCTATGCTACACATGTTGGGCTAATTCTACAGAGAGCGAAACCTGGCGCTCCAGTATCCTCATGTAGCAGGCCAGGGACCTTTGGCTTCTTGCCCTTGGGCAGGTATGAAGCTGAACTAGTTCTGAAAGTTTTCATTATGATGCTAATCTAGTTATGATCTTTTTCTTCTGCCTTTCAAAATATTTTGTAAGTACCAAGCACAATACGTAATTTAAGAAAGTTACGGCATCTATTTGTCGTGTATATAGTTGCTGGTCTGTCTAAATCGTTGCAGTCGATTAACTTAATCTATTTTAAAATATAAAATGGAACATAAAAGTAACAAATAATAATTTGACTGATTTATAATTTAAAGTCTAAACATATGAAAAAACGACTAGTTATAACATAGCTTAAAAAGGCTTTATCAGGTACTCAGCACTTGTGTATGCGAGGTGAGGCATAAGCCTTGAGGCAAACCAATAAAATAATTCAAAAGAATATAACAATACAAAATTATAAACCATAAAACATCTTATAAAATCCACAATAAAACAAATCAAAAAAATTACAAGTCTTAACTATTCAGCACATAAAATAGATCAATAAAGCAGCTAAATAATAAGTTATCAAATTAGTAATTACATAACAAAATTGTTATATGCGAATAGCAGTAGAGACAACTTAGCTATCTCTTAAATTAACACTAACAATAATAGTTCTTTTCATTCTGTCATCATCCTTTATTAGCAATTGTGTATTCTCCTTCCTCCTTCACTTTCGTGTAAAGACAGGAAAAATAAAATAAAGAAGCCCGCTAAATATTGTAACGGGTTTGATTATGACTCAGTTATTTGATTATGTAGTCATTACCTTTTGGGGGCGCATGTTCACCCTATTGTTTTAAGTTTATTTGTGCCACATGTATTCAAGCATATGGGCTCGCTGCGTTTTTTTTTTTTAGATTCATATCCATCCAAGTTTTTGTGAAGTGTATTGAAATGGTAGAGTTGGTTACACTTAACTTTTGGTTAGCATTTGTTAGAGGGATAGGTGGTCCCCAATGTCTATTATATATGTGTTTTGGAACCCTAATGGGTTGCTTAATTGGTCAGGCCTTGAGTTTACTCCCCAATGGTCACCAGTTCGAGTCTCCTCAGGGCCACTGAGGTAAGTACCCAACCGTAAACTTCAGGGCCCCGTGAAATTAGTCGAGGTGCGCGCAAGTTGGCTCGGACATCCACGGTTATCAAAAAAAAATATATATATATGTGTGTTTTGGAAAGTTTGTTGCTTTTCAAGTTGATTTAGTCCAATTTATGGGGAAGATTCTGTCAAAATTTTTAATGAACTCATTATAGTCAAAATAGGTCATGGTTACTTGATGGTGGGTCTGACGCCTAGTTGACATCCATCGTCGACGCACATAACGTTTCGAGTCCACTAGGGTGATTCGAGACGGATCATGTCAGTGAGTATCAGAGCTAGGCTACGATTAAAATATCTGAGAAATACTAGACAAACTAGCAAATAATATAAGAATAATGCTATTTATCATTATGATGATGGAATATTGGTGATGTGACGGTCTATGTGAAATAATGGGATTGAGCAGTTCAATTTTATGAGCAAGAGGAAGGAGAGAGAAATGTGAGGGATAATAAATTATCACATCACCGATGTTCCATCATCACGATAATAAATATCATTACTCATAACATAATTCTCGAGGCTTTACCTTGAGGCATAACTGCACAATTGGTGCTTAAAGAGTAATGGTCCGTTTAATTTGTGTTTCTATTTTCAATTTTTAGTTTTGAGTTCTTTTTCGGTTTTCTATTTTGAGAGTATGTTTTAAGATTGCTAAAAATGCATTTTTTTTGTCATTTTGAAAAATTATTTCTCAAAACTGAAAACTCGAAAACATGTTTGGTTTAAAATTTTGAAAAATTGTTTTATAACCTTCTATTTCATGAAATTTGATTATTCAATAAAAATAGAACTATTTTATGTTAATATATTATTAAGTAATATATACAGTTTAAAGTTGGTGAATCTTATAATATTTTTTCTTGCTACAACAATAAAATAAAAACAAATAATAAATTGAGTTCAAATTATAGAAAATTAAAATTAATGACGTGGATTTAGAATATTTTTTCCGTGTTCATTTAAATATATTTTTAGAATTTTTTGTAAATAATCATTAAGAGTTTGAACCATTTTTATTTTTTATAATGTTTATTTTCCTAGAAATTTTTCTAATCTTATTTTTTGTTTTTTCGAATTTTAGAATTTATCAATTTTATTTTTTGAATTTATTTTTTTCGAATTCTAGATTTTATTTGTTAGAATTTTATATTTTTAAAATTTTATTTAAACGTTTCTTTGAGTATTTTGAGAATTTTCATTGTAAACACTTGTAACATTAAAAATGCGTTTTGAGTGTTACAAGTTTAACCTTGTTTTCTTAAATGCATATTCAGAAATAACAAATCAAACACGTTTTCAGTGTTTTGCAAAAACAACTTGAAAATAGCGAACCAAACAGACCCTAAGCTTTAAGGCGTTTTTAGAAAGTCTCGCATGAGGCTAGATTTGCAGGATTCAAGGCATATTCTTCAAATAGCTTTTTTTAAACAATGATTATAAAAGAAAAGAAAATAAAAGCATAGACAACAAACTAGAAAAATATGGAAGAAAAAAGCGGTTGCTAGTTGTTTGCCCATGAAAAGTAGCACCATTATTACATCAGTGGAGCAAGGATAGGCCAATATTCCTCACTAGTTTTCTCTAATCTCCAGTTTTTTCTTATGTTTGATTTGGTTTATCACAGATGCCTTGTAATGTATTGGGCCATGAAAAATTATGTTTGAAGAGTTGAGACTAGTATAAAATAGCTCCAAAAGCGTAGGGGTTTTCCTTGGCACTATGCCTCAAACCGTGCTTTTGAGTAAGTCAAGGTGTAAGCCTCAACAAAGTTAGAGAGCATATGTTTAGGCTCCTAATAAAAGCTTTGCATGTGATGCCTGAAAGACTGTGCTTTGCTGCCTCACCATTAATTTGACCTGTAACATGGGGCACAAAACTTAGTTAAAACACCAGTAATTGGTAATGGACTAAATGGAGATTCAAATGTGTATTTTTCTTAATTGTCCTTTCGCTTTTCAGGTTTGGGGTTCTTTTTTTCTTTTTTATTTAATTTTTCTTTCTTTTTTTGGGGGATGTGGGGTTTGTCTCTCTCTCTCTCTCTCTTTTACGGGCATTCCGTTAAGAATCACAGATAAACATCTTTTACTGGTGAATATTGTACTGTTATTTTAAATATGCTCAGGAAAATTGATTCAACTGCAAACTTCAACCTCCAATTGCAGCCAAAACTTCTTTTCTGGATAGGATCAATTTACACATGACCTTTAAGTACCTGAGAAGTTCCACTTTTCTTATTCAAAAGAATCTTAAAAGCTTCATACAGCTCTTTGAATGTTGTATGTTGCATTACCAATGGATCATTTGACCTTGAACACTGCTGTATTTGACTTGTATTTGGAAAACCGTAAGACACTGTAATGTACTTTCAACAGGAGATGGGTCACCTTTTTCTTCCACACCGACCATCAACAACGATATTGGATCAGTAACTGATTTTCCGTGGCAACCACAACCATGATCATAGCGGGTATAGTTGTTCCAGTTCTCAGCCACAACCCACCTGGGAAGTGGCCAACTTTTGACTCAACATTGCCATGCAAGCCACCACCATTCACCACCGGCTGCCCATGGACATCTTGTAGGACCAGGCCAATAACAGAGCTGTGTCTACATTCTCTGAATTCCTGTGGATAATAATCATCAAGGGACGCTTAGCATTACTTATAGTTTGAACTTCAACATCTATCTCCACTGTCACAAGGATAAAAATCTTTTGGTTGCCTTTAATATGAAGACGAGTAGAGACGAGCAAGTCTTAAATTATATATCTCGAAAACTACAAGAGATGAGCACTCAACAAAGTATATACGGGGTACCCCTCAATGCCAATCAAACATTGCTCGCGAACTTCGCCAATCTCAATGCCAGGGTGAGTACAGATTTCTGTTACAGTCATGAATCTTTATTATGATGAAATTTCCATCACTAGCAATTGTGTTAAGCCATTTCTACGACAAGTGAGTATGGGTTGCAGATGTACACATGGTGGAAGCTACATTCGGGTTTGGAAAGTCAGCCTAAAGCTGAAGAAACAGATGGACAGTAGAAGAGTTTACTATTAAGATTAGAAGTTTTGTCGGGTAAATTGCCTACATCGAAGTCTTGATTCTGGAGAAAGTAAAGTGAGTTACACAACGCTGAAATAACAAATGAGAATTGAAGAGCAAATGACCAAATGTTCAGTTTTCTTATGCATTGGATTCATTTCCGAACAGGGTTGATTTTTTATTCCCTGATCACTCAATTCTTGTTTACTCATTTTGTTTTTTTGTAACATCATTTGTTTTTTTTTTTTTAACACAATGACATTATGTTTGTTATAGAGATTTATAGCATGAGATTAAAAAAATTCATGTAACAAACTTCGCCTTGCCCATATGCAATTCTCTATAAACTTCCTCTCATTAAACTAACTACTTGCCCATATTTTCGAGGCTGTTTTGCACGCATTTGCAGCAATTACACCTCTATTCTTCTGCCATTAAGGGATATGCTGGACCAAGACGCTACACATTTTACAACAAGGCGTGAAGGAGCCAACCCCCAAAGATGAAAATTAACATGCTTATTTTCATTAAGCTATAAATTCCATAACCTTGACTGAAATCAAATAGATAAAAACAAACTAATCCCCAAGAAATCGATATTGTATAATGATGTAGGATGAGAAAAGAAAACGATTGTCACAAATAATTGCACCACCACGGGAAGAGATTCTATATGCTAATAGAAAAGGTCATATGATATAAGAAGTACAATATGTTTTGTAGGACAAACTGATAAGCCCAGATTTTGGGGGAGAGAACTCGTAGAAGAAAGAGTTCGTGATATACCATAGTGTATACTGTAATACAAGCTCAACGATGAAACAAGACAACAAAATTAATATTCAGGCCAACAAAATTTGCTCTTTATCAAAACCTTGAGAATGGTGGCTAACATCCAAAGCACGAACACCACCATTTATATATCATGGAACCATAGAAATGATCAAACAACTGCTTTTAGGGACCTGTACCCGTATCTGGTAAATAAAGGATGCTTGAGGGCTTCGTGAGCAGTCATCCTGACAGAAGGGTCATACCGAAGAAGTCCTAGCAGGAGGTCTATCAGATCTCCAGCTGAATGATTCACATGCTGCATTACTATATTCTGCAATGATAATGAAAACATCAACTCTCCCGTACTAATTCAGGGATCAGGTTGGCTAAGGCTTCAATGAGTTACTGCTAGTAGGTAGAAGGTATTCTACCAGAATTGGACAAATTGGTTTCTCATGGGTTGGAAGTACAGAAACATGCTTAAAATAATGAAATGAAAATGTTTATAAATGTGAATTCACCAAAAACAATGGACCCAGGAAAATATGATTTAACACAAGTTTTCTCTAAATGAGGGATGACTAATATTGCAATCTCTGTTTGTCAAGTTAAAATGTCACCAAATACATCTTCCTTTTGACACTTCGAACGTGTCAAATAACATGGATAAAGAGAATAAATGGACTAGTTCACTTTTTAAAAAAATCACATTACACGTGTCAATCATTCACTATATCCACAAAAGTCAGCCTATAATGTAGATTTAGAAATTAAATTTACAAGACGGGTGATCTGCTTTGGAGATGGCAACGGGGCGGGCCCCCCCGCCCCCCCCCCCCCGTCCCGTCCCGTCCCGCCCCGCCCCGCCTTAGACGGGGCGGGGCGGGTTCGGGGTGTGGGCTTGCCCCATTTCCTGCCCCGTTTATTTTTTATTTTTTCAAAAACTTCAAATTAACTATTTTTTGTTTTTAATTTGTAGTTAATTATTTTTTTTATTCTTCATGATGCGCTTCGGGGTAGGGCACCCCCTCCCCGCCCCGTCCCACCAACATGTCAGGGCGGGGCAAGGGCGGGGCCTACCATCACCACTGACGAACCTAGGGGGTGGCCTGGGGGGGCACGTACCCCCCCCCCCCCCAGGATTTTGGGAATTTTTTTTTTTAAAAAAAACCCCATTCTATTCCCATTTTTCCATCCATTTTCCAACCGTTGTGGGCCCCATGTACCATTTCCTTCAATTTTTGGCTGACAGCAGCAGCCGGACATGACACTTTGCAGTTAACATTATTTTGTATCCCACAAATGCCCTTCCAAATTCAATTGGAATGAAATTTGCCTTCAATATTCAATTGGAATTTACACTTTCAAATTAGGACAAAATGGGAATTGTGAGGCAACGGTAATATTCAATTGAAAATATCAGTCTGACACAAGTCAAATTCATTGTTGGCGTGTCCAATTGTATTCCTGTAGTAAAATGAGTTTTGGCCAAAAATGAGATTAAAATGAGAAGAAATTATAACCCTAGTCCCTAACTTCTTCATTTCTCCCGCCACTCTAGTACCCTCCGTCTCTCTCGACTCTCGGTCTCTTACTTTAATTTTTTCGTTACTTGTTGAAAGTTTGATTGTGCCCCCCAACATAAAAAGTTTGTGTCCGCCCATGGCCATCACTAATCTGATTCAAGAATCCACACCAAAGATTACCTAAATTAACAATATGCAAAGGTAAGTGTAACTAAAACAAATCATAGAAACAACCTGAAGGCGAGGTAGCTTTGTGAATGCCTTAATGCTTTCTCTTGAAGTTGCACCTTCAGGCCAGTCCAACCTACCCCATTTTATATATGTCCGAGACTGCCGACTAAGACAATGAAACCACCAGAGGAAAAGAGACAATCAATAATTAGCCAAAAAAAAAAAATGATAGAAATGATAAATAAATTCCAGTTCAATTACATAATCTACACGTTTCAACATGTATTGGGGTAGAGGACCCAACACTCTCTCCATCATGGCCAGATGCTCTAAATTCTCACGAGTCTGAAACAAAGCTTCGCCCTGCTAAATCATCAGATTTAAAATTATGTTTCCTCCCATGCATCTAGTCATACATTTATTTGACCAATAGATGAAAAGTTACTGCTGAATCATCAGAAATACCGAGCATAGCTCAACCAAGATGCAACCAACACTCCATATATCACATGGATAGCTCCACCCAAGTCCTTAAATAGACACAGAAAGCCTCAGCTTAGCAATGAAGAACACCACATCAAAGTGAGAGGTGACTCACAGGAAACTTCAACATACCAAGAATAACCTCGGGTGCACAATAATGTCTAGTGGAAACAATATAATTGTGATCTCGACGCCCATAGACCGCACTACTGAAGTCAATAACTGTAATGGCACTCGACTTTGGTAACCTCTTATAAACAGACCCATCTCTTAAAGACCAAGATGCAATCTTCAAATGCATAGACATGAAATAAACAGCCGATAGAAAAGAGTCGTTTGTATAAGTATAGAAGTCTGAATGTAAGAATAACTACTTCACACGGTGAGAGCTCTTGACTGACGTACCCTGAATTCAGGTATTTTTACATAATCTGGAGAGACAAAGAGTATGTTCTCTGGCTTCAAATCGGTATGGATGAGACGCATATCATGCGTGACTACAAAAAAAGCCAGCCAAAGCATTCAGAGCATCAGAGCTTTTGTTTCAGATAAGAGAACTGTATAAAAAATGAAAAAAAAATGGATGCATGCCAATCAAAGTTGCTAAAAACAAGACGACTTCTAGCAAGGTCCCTAGAATGAAATAAAAAGCGATGGGATCAGGTACGATAATGGTTGCCATAAGGATGAAAAAATATAGTAGAATGGCAGAGGTATTTACCACAGACATGCTACACATTCCAAAAGTTGCCAGCCAACAGTGGCGGATCTAGGATTTTAAGTCAGCACGGGCGGCCATTGATCGCCGGTAGCAATAAAATATTAAGAGCCCATTCGATGCTTATTTTTTGCAAAAAATGCATTTTAGAATATTGATTTGATGAAGAATATGTATTTAAAAATAAAGAAAAGTTTTGAATTTGCGTATAATATTATTTTATTGAAGGATGTGGTTGAAAAGAAGAGAGAAAAAATGTATTTTGAAAAAAAAAAAAGGAATCAAAACCTATAATTTAAATATAACAATTATTTTGTTCAAACTAAAAATATATAATTTTGTTATATGAGTTAACAATATTTACCAAGTGACATTGTAGCCAAGTTATAATTCAAAGGAAGAGTGTGTTCGAATTTTTACAATTGCATTAACACCACTAAAACTTAACATATATTATCCTGTTTAATTTTAGTGTCAAATTTATCAATTGCCATAATGGTAAATCATCGATAATAATCCTAAGAAAGGTCAGAGGTTCGAATCCCTCCCTATTCCATTAATTTTGGTAATAATTGTAGAACTAAAACTATCACATAATAGATTGGTTGGAAGGAGACTCGAACCCAGAACCTATAATATGAAAATGCAAGCTCTAACCAAATGAGCTATGGGAGATGTTTGAAAACACGATGAATTATCACTATATATTCTAAATATTTATCTATTGTAAAAAAAAAATTGTTCACAGCGGATCCAAAGACGGGCGGCATTGGGAGTGGCAGTCTTTGGATCCGCCCGTGTCTGAATCTCGCAGACTAGATCAACCGGAAATGAGCGATGATTGTTTTTCCATAGAAAATCGAATAAGCTCAATCCAAGCTTCTCAAATACCTGAGAAGACCATTACATTCATTGACAAGCCTCGACTCCCCAAAAAGTTGAAAAAAAAATGAGGAATTCATGTTACTACGAATCGATAATATACTTACTAAACAAATATGGTTGTGATAATCAAACCAGTTCCGTAATTCAACACAACTGCAAAAAATAAACTTTTTAAGCCACCAATGCAAAGGTTGGCTTGATATGAATAAAACCATAAAAACTGAAACTAATAAATTATATTATCATTGTGACTGTAAACGTACCGACTGCCATTTCTGTCATATCTACCAAGCAACTGAAGCACGTCATTTTCAAGGTGTGTTTGATAAATATTATTGAGGAAAGAATGTATTTTAAATAGTGATATGATAAGAAATATGTGGTTAAAAAGTAAAGAAAAGTTATTGATGTGATGTAAAATATTATTTTACTAAGAATGTGTGGTTGAAATGAGTTATGAAATAATGTATTTTGAAAGAATACGTGTCAAACAGAGGCCCATTGCTGCTTCATGATACTTCTTAATGCTTCGGACAATTTTTATTGCAACCAATTCCTTTTGTTCCCTGTCCCAGCATTCCAAAACTGGAACAAATGCACCCATAAAATTAGAAATAAGATTTTAGACATGAAATGAGAAAATGCATAACCCATTAAATATATTACAAGGGAGACTAACCTTCACCAATCTTTCTAAGGATCTTATCTGGAATGCGGTACAAAGTGGAGAAATGGTTCCATACACATTTAAAAGATGAAGTAATTAGATACTTGAGCATGTCAGAAATTAACATATATAAGTTGAAGATGGGTTATAATTTCTTTCCTATTGCATTCGAAGCCATTTCCTTCTTTATTTTTTTTTCTTCCTTATATTCTTTATTTTTCTTCTCTTTTGGGAAAACAGAGATGAATCGGTATGTAACATCATTTTTGAGATGTCTGGTAGAAAAAGGAGTAAAAAGCAGACACAATGCCATAACAGATCCAACAGGCTGGAGCTATGCTAGACGAGAGAATATAAGATGGTTTTATCATGACGAGAAAATAAAATTACAGTGAGAGGTTAAATTCTCTCCAAGCTCAAATACATAATGCTCATTTTTGTCATCATCCCACCATGGCGGAGAGCCTCTTTCAGTAAGTCTTGTCGCATAGAAATTACCGAGGTCTGTAGGCACTCCTTGATGCCCGTAATTTGACATGCTTCCTGCTTCCAGTCTCTTGTCCATGATATACCCTTGGTTGCACTGGCGGATCTGGGGGGTGACCTGGGGGGCACGTGCCCCCCCAGATTTTTTTTTTTTTTTTAAATATAAAATAAAAAAACTAGAAGTTAGAAACCCACTCCCAAGTCCTAACCTCGTTCACTCCTCTCCCAACTCTCTCAAGTCCTCCACTCACGTCTCAGCCTCAGCCTCTCTCCCAACTCCCCTCCTCCACTCAGCCTCAGCCTCAGCCTCAGCCTCTCCTCTAAGCCCTCAGCCTCTCCCAACTCCCCGTTTGGCTTGTCTCCTCCGTCTCTAAGCTCCACCCGTCCTCTCTAGTCTCTCCCACGGGCTCGACAGTCGACATTGCACCATTCTTCACGTTCGCGCCTCCGCCGTTCCAACTTCCAAGCTCCACCCCGTCCTCACTAGTCACTCCTATCTTAAGTAAGTTCCGGCTGACTCACAGACTGCACAGTGCACTCTCATTCTCTCAGTCTCAGACTCTCAGATTAACTTGTTTGTATAATGTATTTGTGTTTCTTATTGAGGTAAATGAATTATGTTATTGTTTGTTATTGAGGTAAATTTATTGAGTGTATTGCTGGGTTTCAAATTGTTTTTTGATTTAGGGATTTAGGGTTTTTTCGGAAATTGATAGTGATTTACTGATTTAGAGATTTAGGGTTTTTTGGAAATTGATAGTGATTTGCTGATTTAGGGATTTAGGGTTTTTTGGAAATTGATAGTTAGAGATTTCTAATTAGGACTTTTAGGGAGTTAGGGATTTTAATGAATTTGATTTATTGAGAAGGCAATTGCCAATTCTGATTTAGGAAATTGATAGTCTACAAGCTTGTGACATTAACCTTAGTTTTTCCCGGGAGCTACTGCTATTTCCTACTGTGACTTTTGTCAAAAATCGTTTGCGCAATCGAATTGGAGATCAATGGTTGAATGATAGTTTGATTGCATATATTGAGAAAGATGTATTTGACAATATTGAAAATGATGTAATTATGAAACGTTATCAAAATATGAGAACACTTAGAGAATAAAATATCTCTTACTTTAATTTTTTCATTAACTTTTCAAAATATGATTGTGCCCCCCCCAAATAAAAAGTCTGCGTCCGCCCCTGCTTGGTTGGACCTACAAACAGCCACGTATTCATATTCCATTGAACAGAAATCAAAGAGAAGTTTATCCCCTATAAATTATATCACATCACAAGATATGGCCACACTATAAATTGATGAAAATTAGCTGACAAGTTCAAATTACAAATAACTACTTACGAAGCTGAAGAACAACAATCCAGAACCACTAATGTTGCACAAGTTTTAGTAAAAGAACAGGCAAAGGAATCACACACATAAACATTAGTGCGCAGGCACAAGCACACACCTAGAGAGAGAATAAATGTCATTTGTTTCCATAAATTGGGGGGAGAGAAGCAAAAGAGAGATCACGAAAATAATATTATGCATATAAATTGTTAACAATGGGTGATCTAATTCACGTGAAATTATGAAATGGAATATGCGACATTTCTTTTAATAGCAAAAAATAATGCGCACCAACTTTGGACTTTAAAACAAAATACTGTTTTGCCTTGACAAACAATGACCATAAGAAGCAGCTAAGCCTTATCCCCAGTAAACTTGGGGTTGGCTAAATGCTTTATCTAGATCGAGAAAGAATGTAACAGAAGTGTTATTTCTTTTTCCCTAGACAAAAAGTGAATAACCTTCTCAATCAGGACTTGGACCGTGAAAACTATTTTACTCAAAACTATGAATTTATTTTGATTCCTAAATTGCAATAACAAATTTTACTCAAAACTATTTATTTATTTTAGTTCCTCAGAAAAATCGCTTGACGAAGGTGACAAGTTTTGTTTACAGAGTTCCAGCAGTTTGGGACTATGGGTACGTCAAAACTTTGGCAAGCACACGGTAGTTGTGATGCTGGAACTGGCTTGCTTATAAACTAAGTTTAGGGTCAAATTATTTTCATTTTACATCTTAAATGAGATAAACAGTCAACACAGAACCTTGAAAATTAGAAATGAACAGGCAATCTCACATAATTTATGATTACCAAAACAAAACTTCCCATCAAAAGAGCATTTTTTAATTGAAAGCTTCGTTTTGGTAATCGTAAATTATGTGAATCCTTTCTACTGAACCAAATAAATGTAATAGCACTGGCACTAGTTGAAAATAAAGCTCAGAGACAATGTACCACACAGTACCCATTGTAACAGTTGAACCATATTCATTTCATCCGTATGATGAGAGCAACGACTGATACAGCCATAACGACAGTGTTAGATTCATGTTTACAAAAATGCTACCTTTGGCCTAGCTAACATTTAAGAAATGGATTCTGTGGTAACTCTTGCAGCTGGAAGCATGAAGTAATTTGACAAAATTGATTTTTCCACGCAAACTTCAAGTCTTACATTTCTAACGATACATGCATTTTGAATGACAAACCTTAAAAAGAATTGATGATTCCCCTAATTTTTTCAACTGAGATCTTTCCATTACCCTATATAAAACACTCAATGAACACGTAGAAATGCAGACAGATTCAAATTTCTAGAACTGCCACATGAATTAACTATAAAATTTCAGTTATCACTATAAAAATTTCATTTCTTACTTCTCTAGTGATATAAAACAGTTAAAAAAACAATTGAGGAAACCCCTAATCCTTTCAACTAAGATTTTCCATTATCCTATCTAGAACACTCAATCAAACAAAATTCTAATTTCTAAAACTGCAACCGAATTACGGATAAAATTTCATTAATCATACTATAATCAAGCAAAAAATTACAAAACCGGAAATTGACTTGGAAGGAGCGTGAGGAGGTTGGTTTCAGGCTAATTTGAGGCTCTTGTTTGGACGGCGGTCCATGTGAGAATTCGGAAATTCAGCCATGTACTTCATAACTCCATTACAAATCCATTAATCGAAATATGAATAGCGTATTTGTGAATCTTATTATGTATGTGAAAATGTGAAACCCTAGATTTTGGGAAATTTTCGTTGGAGGATACCTAACACAAATTTGTTTTCTGTTAGTCACTCAATTTTTGTTTATTTTTCGTTTAAGCACTTAACTTATATTTTTATGTTATTTTAACAACTATTCTGTAGTCAACGAAAATATATTGATTTCATCAATTGTCACTATACTTCAAATAATAAATCAAATTCTGTGAAATTGGTTGACATTAAATAAATAACGTGGCCATCAATCACTAACGCACGTGTGAATATTACTATTGTACTAATACTTTTCAGTCTAGTGACATTTACGTCGATCGATTTTTGCTTTGTTATCGTTAACTCCAATTTGAGATATAACATATATACAATTATAAAAATTAAAAAAAAAAAAAAAAAATTACTCCTGAACCCCAAAAGCATTTAACACTATCATTATAGTTTATACGACAGAGATAGGGAAATGATTTTGGAGTGAAATGTAAGGACACAATTGACAAAAAATGGAAGTATAGTGACACAATTGTAATTATATACTTTCAAAGCTGCGTCGTTTTAATTTCCTTCGGCGTTCACAAAGGGCAAAATCAACCTATCTCACGCAGCAAGAGCAGTGATTTCTCGGAGGTTCCATTTAGAGAGAGAAATTGTTTTGATTGATTGGTAGCTGAAGGAGATGGTGAAAATGGGTACATTTTTTGGGATGTCACTTGGAGCCTTCATTTTCTGGCAGACCATGGACAAAGTTCATGTCTGGATCGCCCTCCACCAGGACGAGAAGGTACCCCAACCCCACCCCGTTTTTATACGTATATATATTCGTATATGACTATATGTGATTTATTTAAGGTTTACCGTGGCCAGGATTGAATTGGGTTTTCAATTGCGTACGGGTTACCTCGTTTCATGGGGTTAATTTTGATACAAAAGAAAATTGATTTGCAGATTTGACTTGGATCTGTGTTTATTTATGTTTGAGTTATCAGTTTCGATATCTCCGGCCTCAATCTCTAGGCATGTTAGATGTGGAAATAGAGAGTTGGAATAGTAAATTGAGGGGTTTATCGTACAAAATTTGAACTTTTGTGAGACAGATTTTATTTGCGTAGTTCTAAGGAATTTATCTATGATTCTACGTCACATTGTGTTTCGAATTTGGAAGCATAGAATTTGGGCTTTGCATTTGAAATGAATCAAAGATGTTCCTAAGACTACTTTAATCAGGATAGAATGAATATGTTCCAAAGCTCCGGATTTCTTGCGTCTGAAACAAGTTTTTGGCTGAGGAATTATTAACAGGTTGCCTTGTCTGAGATTGAGTTATTTTTAGTGTATTCTTGGGCTTATGAATTTGGTATGATAAGCTTGAAAATTATTTAAGATCATGTTTGGGAAGTGTTAATAAACAGTTTGTATAAAAAAAATAGATAGAAATGAGTGGTGGACAAGTGGGTAGTGTTTGATTCCTCGAAATGTGCCGATAAAAAGTGGCTTGAATGCTTATAAACTGTTTATAAACATGAGTCAAGTTACTTTAATCTTCTTTTTTTGTCGGAAAAATTGCTCTTTTCTCTAACAAATCTTGCTTCAAAATTTTGCAAAAATGCTTAACTGCTGCAGTAAGATTATTAATTTATTTATTTCTATGCTAAAAGCTAGATTTTTTTCTTCCTCGATAATGATGTAACTGCAGAAGGAGAAAATGGAGAAGGAAGCTGAGATAAGAAGAATGAGAGAGGAGCTATATCAACAGCAAAGAGAAAGGGACTCTCTTACCTGAGCTGCTGATGGATTTAACTGTTATCAAAGTTACAATGGCTATCTTGTCTCTTTGAGTTGTAACCATAATGCTTGACAGAATCCTCATAAAGCATGACTTTGTTATTGAACTTACAGTTGATTGTCATTGATGTACCTTGATTTGCACGTTTCTTGGTCGTTAGTTTTGGTTTCATCCATACAGTACTTTCAATTGCTATTTTCTACAGTTGCTTTTAAATATGATGAATAACATCATTTGTTGGCCATGTTGGAATTCTGTTTTTTTTTTTTGGGTGCTAAGATTGATGCTTCACACATGATAGATAAACTTGCTTGGTCTGGATTCATTGGTTTCACTTGTATGTGCATCTCTTCTTCTTGGAATGTAACCATTATGTTTGACATAATCCAGATAAAACACGACTTTGTAATTGAATTTACAGTTGACTGTCATTGATGCACCTTGATTTGTACATTTCTCTGGTTTAGGTTTCATCCATACAGTATTTCAATTGCTATTTTCTGCAGTTGCTTTTAATATAATGAATAACAGTATAACACCATTTCTGGCCTTATTTGAATTATGCAATTTTTTGGTCTAATGATTGATGCTCTTTGCGCTATGGAGAAACTTGTATGGTCCAGGTTCACTGGTTTCATTTCTGTGGATAAATTTCTTGATGATTTATTTCTTTTATGATTTCTATCTTGTTTGCTTATTAGAGTTCGATTCTGTCTACTGCTGAGTGCATTTCATCAGTTTGGCCATCAAGATCGATCTCTCCCTCATATTACGTAGGGCAGTGACGAAGTTCTTTTGGTGTAGTCCATACTAATGAAGCCCCATCTCCTATACGAGTGTTCTGATGTTAAGTGGAACGTGTACTTGCTGATGGAAATGTGTATATTAGGTTAGCTAATCGTCAATGATGCTATTAACTTTACTTTCAAGAGCAATAACAATCACAGAACAATTCAAAGAATTTAGCGAAGCAGATTACAGATATCACGGTAATTTGCCCAGTCGTGTTGTTAGTTTTCACTGTCATGGAAAAGAACAGTTCTTATTCACTGTTATGGAAAAGAAAAGTTCTTACGTTTCTTTTGCACACTCAGAAAACGCTCTTTAAAATCTACGAATATTGAAGTGAACTAATACATTAACAGAATACTCACAAATCATACTTTACAAGCAAATTTTTACTGGGAAGAAGTGGAAACCTTACATCTCATTAACGTAGATAGCCGTTCTTCTAAGAGAAAACTCGAGACACATTAACGTGTAGAATCAACCTATAGACACGTTGAGTATGGCTGCGGATTCGTTTTCAAGCTTTTGCATTCTAAGTATAGATGCCTGAAAGAAATCATGTTGGGCCATGCAAGCCAAATTGTCACCTTCTGTGATAAAAGCTAAACAGCCATGGCACGATAGGCGGGCATGTACAGTTGTCACCTCTAATAATAGTACACTAATCCTCAGAAGAAACAACTTTTTTCCTTAATTTCAGCAAAAGATACAAAGTATGAACACACAATGATGCAAGAAGTTCTTGTGCAAGGCACCATAATCTGTATAAGAACATACTAGTGTAGGTATCCTCGACCTGAGAAAGCTTGAGTTTTTACTTCGGGATCATGGAAATCAGGATGGTTTTTATGGTTTCTCTGTTATTGGCAATGGTTTTTGGCCTTGCGAAGAGCTTAGAGTTCACAGAAAAAGACCTGGCTTCTGATGAGAGCTTATGGGACTTGTACGAACGGTGGAGAAGCCACCACACTGTGTCTAGGGACCTCACCGAGAAAAGAAAGCGTTTCAACGTGTTCAAGGCAAATGTCCTGCACATTCACAAGGTGAACCAGATAAACAGGCCATACAAGCTGAAACTCAACAAGTTTGCTGATATGACCAGCCATGAATTCCAGAATTATTTCAGTTCTAAGATAAGACACTACCGGATGCTTCGAGGCAGTCGTGGGCTGTGACGGGATTCATGCACAAAAAGGCTAAGAATCTGCCAGCATCGATTGATTGGAGAAAAAAGGGGCTGTCACTGGTATCAAGGATCAGGGCAATTGTGGTGAGTTTTGTGTCAATAATAACTAAAGATTCTGAATTATATAATATATTATACACGAAAATTTCGTGTCATATCGCTGTATTTGTCATATGAAAATATGGTTGAGTTGTTCTGTATTTGGTTTATTTCACAGGCAGTTGTTGGGCATTTTCTACTGTGGTTGGAGTCGAGGGGATCAACAAGATTAAAAGTGGTCAGTTAGTGTCTTTGTCTGAACAAGAGCTGGTCGATTGTGAAAAGGACAATGAAGGCTGCAATGGAGGACTCATGGAAAATGCATTTAATTTCATTAAGAAACATGGTGGATTGACGACTGAGAGAATATATCCCTACAGAGCCAGAGATGGAAACTGTGATTCTGCTAAGGTAGAAGAAAAATTGTCTTGGTAAATTTATAGATAAAACAGATGCCTAATTCATGCCTTTCTTCTCCTGCTCGGGTTTTTTAGATGAATTCGCCTGCAGTGATAATTGATGGGCATGAAAACGTACCTGAGAACAACGAGAATGCATTGATGAAAGCTGTTGCAAACCAGCCGGTATCTGTTGCAATCGAAGCTGGTAGTTCTGACATGCAATTCTACTCCGAGGTACAACTTCATAACCTTTACGGCATGTCGGTGAGTTGGACTGGATAGCATCACTCAAATTAATTAAAAAAGAAAAAATCTTGCGTGCTATGCTTTCCAATCCTATCCAGCGTACTAAACTTGCCCTTGGTCACATTCTCAACTCTATTCAGGGGCCTCGAGGCCTCTGGGGCAGAAAGTGAGTTCTATTCCTTTACCCTTCATTGCGTCCATTCTCCACCTTGAGTGGAGCTTTAATTAATCCAGCCTGTAAAGAAAGTCAGGGAACTAGGACTACATATTAGTCACCCTAATTCCTAGTGATGTATAAAACATATTCTACTACTGCAGGGAGTATTTACTGGAGATTGCGGCACAGAGCTAAACCACGGGGTAGGGGTTGTTGGATATGGAACGACGCTTGAGGGGACTAAATACTGGATAGTGAAGAATTCATGGGGGACCGAATGGGGAGAACAGGGTTTCATTAGGATGCAACGCGATATCGATGCTGAAGAGGGACTATGTGGCATAGCCATGGATGCCTCTTATCCCATCAAGTCATCTGCAGACAACCCGAAACCACCAAAGGATGAACTCTAGATTTAGGGACATATCTAGAGATATTTCTGCGCAATTACATTTCAAGGTCCTAAATCCTAGTAGATTCATAGATTTCTTATGTAAGCTTTATGATTGTCTCAGTGAATCTTTTCAAGGTATGTTTTAGAAAGAGATGCATTAAAATAAAAATAAATATGAATGGTTTTATAAGATCATCGAATCACAATGAGGGCACACGTGGATATATTAGGAAATATCTTCTTTAATTGTGAATAATCCATGATTCTTCGCCTCTAGCCTCCCATGGCTCACACTTGATAGCATCTTCTACATCAAACAAGCATGCCACCTTGGGATACGCCGTGTATGGCATATTATTGATACTGTATTAGACACGATGTCAGAATTGTAGTATATAATACGAAAAAATTAAACTTATTTTTCTTCTTTCATACCATTTTGTACGGTCCACCTTACCTAACAAGTCAGCAGGGAATAATACTGGTAGGATTCTGCATGACTGGGGAAAGTAGAAACTTAAGGGAAAAAACACAGTTCATAAGTCAAGTTCAAAAATTCTTATAATGTAATAGTTTCACTTATTTTCAGATACGTCTAGCTTCATTGACTGTTTAATCAATTACTGGAAGTAATGTTTGTTTGACCTTATTGCATTGCCTTTTAAAATAAGTATTCCAAAGCTATTTTCAAATTCATCTTGCAATATTCCAAATAAGTTCTTTGACAGAATATCATGCAAGAACACGATCATACATTGTATTTTCATTGACATTTTCCAAGTTCTCAATGCTTAGTAATTTGCAAGGGGCTTGATACTCCACCTTTGAGCATTTGAAAGTAAGATGTATACCGCTGGGCAGACCTGAATAATCTTAATGTGCTTACTGTATGAAGCATCACCACTTTTGCATCTTCTGAAGCATTTTGGCTTTGTTGTGTTGTTAGGTCCCAGTTTCCTGGGCAATTTTTTGGCATGCTTCAACTTCCCCCTTTAATATATTGCTAAATCTGAAGAACACGACAACATGCCTTTGTTATTTAGAATGGTAAGTCAGTGAAACAATTATAATATTAGGGTACTAACAGTGCCTAAATTTGCAAATTCATCAGTAATCTATGGACAAACCTCAAGGAGAACTTGTAAATTTGGAAAAAGATGAAAATGAGGATAATTTGTAGAGGTGAATAGATGTATATTTGATGAGCATTGCAGGAACCAACAAACGCTACTTTTCCAGAAAGGTCTTACAATCTGATCACATCAACCAGTTAAACCAACGAAGTCTCTACTTATCATTACTTTCTGGGGAAGCTCTCCACCCAGTGCACAACTGACAACCTCATCGTTCACTTTGCTCGAGATGGCACTGAGAAGTGGAGAGTTGCAACTTCTAACAAATTAGGAAATTAATCTTTCCTTGGCTTTTTTGTATCCATCAATTTTGTTAGCCAACTTGATAGCAGTAATCTTCCATGGTAGACTATCATAAGATAGACAACAGTACTTGTTAAGTTTCCTTGGCACGTTGATAGCAATTTTAGGTCAAGATGACATTTAAAATAAAAGTTGTTTCTCACCCTAAAACGTAACTGTTTTCTGTTAAAAAAAATCAGTGAAAAATTACTCAAAAAGGATAAAAAATGATGTGACCATCCAGCAGTGCATTTTTATCCTTGAAACTAATCTATGAGGTATCTTCATGCATTATTATGAACATTGCCAAATGACCCAAAATATATGAAACGAGGTGAAATTCAGCGATGCAAGTCTCACAATTCGAATGATTAACCCATTACATTTAACAATATCTAGCTAATCAAAGTGCGAATGTGAGAAAAGTAAAGTATATGATATGAAAGGAAAAAAATATAAATAATTACTCGAGTTTAGTGTTTCTACACTTATTCGAGATCCTAAATAGCAACGTTTTACTATTCTTTGGGTAAAATACTACCTAATTTGTTTTATATTGTATTTTGTAGGTAAAACTCAATATTTGATGAAGAATTCAAAAAAAGAATGCAAAAATAATGAAAAAAATTGGCGAAATCCAAAAGTTGGAGACTAAATTGCAAATAATCCATAAATGAGACTGGCAACAAAATGAAGATCGAAGATCCCAAGGATTTAATTGAATACAATTGGATGATAAAGAAACAAGATTACAAGAGAAAAATGGTTGAAAAGAAGCAAGTTCAAAGTGTGGGGGCTAAAGTTCAGATACTCAAATAGATGCAATAAGAAGTCAAAAAAGAGTGAAATATAATCAAATGATCTTTACCAATCAATTTCCAATCGCACAAGACATATTCTAGATTTTCAACCAAGGTTTGAGACCCATTTTTGGAATAGTAAGCGTTTGAATTGGAAAAATTATATTTTCGAAGAATTCTAATCCTCTGAGTTAGTTTTCCAATTCATTTTGAATTATCTCAATCGGATATCAGGAGAGAAATTTATGACCAAAATATTGAAAACTGTGCATAGACAATCATGCGCGCGCGAAAACAACTTTCCTTATTTGATTGAAACTCTTTTGGAAGACAATTTGAATGTAAATCTTAACCTAATTTCATCATATAGAATATTTATGAGGGGCAGCCATTGGAAGATCTTTATCTTACTTCTAAAAAATTAGATCCATATAATAAAATCATTCAAGAACGAGGCTAAGCATCAAGATCGAATTACACAATATTATTGAAGAATATTCTTCCATTTTTAAGATTCAAATTAAGAAAGGGGATTTTTCTACTATCTTCATTATTTCTTCTTTCCAAGTTTTTTTCCAATATTTCTTGTATAATTTAATCATTAGAATGCTGGGCTATTTTTTTTTTTTTTTTTATTGTATTGGATAAATGATGAACCCTATTACATATTTGTTTATATTTAATACTAGTAATTTAGTTATTTCTTGATTTTCTTGATTGATTCTGCATATCCATTGCATTATTTAATTGATTGGTTATTGAATGATTAGTTGTTTATTGTAGTGTTGGAAGACTCACAAATAAATTTAGAACGCGGCAAAATTAACATATGTAGATAGAATTAAGAATAATCTTTATCACATATGCATTCACATAAATAATCTAAAATTTAATGCATTTTGGTCATATGAATTTGAACTAGATATAGGACCAAGTCGTGATTATAATAAATTTAATTAGTGTTGAAAAAGAGAATTAAATACACTAGCTTTATCGATTATCAATAAAGCATGAAATTGACTAGATTACGAATTTAGAATTGAAATAAATAGTAATAGGGGGATTCGAAATACAATACAATCATTACCATATTTGACAAAACATTTTTATTGCTTTCCTAGTTTAGAATTAGCATAAATAACAACAAAATCACCTATTTTGTGTTGAGCAATGCTATTTAGCCCAACTGAGTTACAATCCCAGTTTAGGTGTCATTAAATGATAGGTTGAATAAAAGGTGAAATTAAATAAGTCATTTAGTTTCATCTTTCACTCAACATATCATTTAATGCCACCTAAATTGGGGTTGTAACCCCAGTAGGGCTACATAGTATTACTCTTTTGTGTTTGAACTTCGAATTTAGTAGTGATTAGTGAACTAGGTTTAAATATTATTCTCGTAGGACAATAACTCACAACTCAATTTATTATTATTTGTCAACGATCCCGTACACTTGCGATTTCAACCGAACATTTAGTCCCATCCATGGACTAGGCTATGTTCCACCTCATTTATTTGTAAGAATAAAAATTAAGCCCATGTTTAGTTTGGCTAATAATCAAATTTTTAATAGATTTTAATAAAATTTAATGAAATATTTGATTGAAAAGTTGATAAAAGTTATAGATTTCATGAATGTCTTATTGAAAATTAGATTGAAAAACATAAATTTTTAAAATTTGAGAGCAAACATGAACTAAATTTTGTTCTAAATTAAAAAAATATTATTGATTGCATATTCTTTTTAAGTTAAAACGAAATAAGAATGTCAACTCGTATAAAGAAAAAAGGTAAAAATGACCTAAAATTATTTATAAACTACGTCATTCACCAAAAAAATAGTGTGCATGTCTAACTTGAATGTCATTGGATAATACAATATTTGATAGAAGATAATAAAAGAATTTTTCCTTCGAAATCACTCTATAATGCAGGAACATGATTAAAACAAAACTGGGCTCGACAGATTAAACTTGGGGTGAATTCTCAAGGCAAATTACAAAAAATCAGATGTATAATTTACACCAATTCAAAAATCAGGTTGAGAGTTTATTTATTCAAAAATTAGGTATTTTATTTTAAATATCAATCTCTAAATCTATCCAAACCCTAAAATAATCCATCTCTCAACTCTCTCTCTCAACTCTCTCTCTCAACATTTCTCTCCACTCTCTCCACCGACTGCTGCACAAGAAGGTGTTGCGAGTCACGTTCTTCGCAACATTGACATTGGCCTTCTGCGAGTCGACAGTGTTCTTTGCGACGCCGACAATGATGTCGCCGCTGCTGGTGGGCAGCGTTTAAGCCGTTCTTTAGTGGATGTGGCGACCTGGAAATTACGGTTGGGTGGACGTGAAATTACAGTGAAATGGGTGTGTGGCTCGACGGTGGTTTGTGCGGATCGAAGTTGAGGGAATCGGAGAAGCGGCAGATTTGTGGGTGTGGGGCGGATTTATGTGTGGCTGTTGTTCGAGGTTGGTTGTTGTTGTTTGCTGTTGTTGGTGGCAGATCTGTGTGTTGCCGGATGTGTGTGGTTTTCTCGGTGGTGGTGATTTTGGTGTTATTATTGGTTTTAATTTTGCGGTGATTTTCTCGACGAGGGATTTGAGGTGTTTTGTGTGGTGGAGTCTGTGGTGGTGGATCGTCAATCG